>JACYXH010000048.1:135000-212500 GCA_026745465.1 Lota lota
AAGAAGATGTACGAGTAGTTCTCCATCACGGTGTGCGACTGGCACGACAGGTAGCCCAGCCCGGTCAGGTTGAGCCGGGAGCCCGCTGGCACCTCCAGCATGCTTCCCCAGGCCTGGTCACACAGCAGTTCCACCTCCGCCGAATAAAGCAGACCTTCCTCCGCGCCTTCGTAACCGTACCCGTACGGGAAGGGGAGCGAGTTGTACAGACCGCCATGATACTGTTCCCGGTGAATCGCGAGCACCTTCGCGTATATTATGATCTCCGCCAACTCCGCGCGGCATCCGTCGCTCAGGGGCCGCCACTCAGTGGGTAGCTGGCAGCCGTGCGCGAGGCTCACCGGCCACGCGCACAACAGGAGCGCCGTGACGGAAAGTCTCAACAACATCCCCACAAAGCCCGCGAAATCAACAATTAACAAAAGCTCGAGACATGCATCGGAACCGTTAAGTTAAACCGCACGCAAACTTTCCATAGCAGTTCACTTCTTGACCACACCTGGATGTCACCTAACGAACTAGCAGATGCTCCGTAAGTGTTTGCTTTACTTTCTCGTATTCTCTGTATATTTGGTGAAGAAACACACAGACTGTTATTATAGTCTGAGTGTGTTGTTGCGCTCTCGGCGAACACCTCGACTGAGATCCCATTCAAAGACATTCCACTGACGCATCCCTTCAAGATGCCCTCCGTCCTCAGGCACCCTCGTTTCCCTCAACCAATCACACTGCTCCAAAGTTTGCAACCAATAGCCGACCAGGACTTTTGCTTCTCAAAAAGTGTCTTTTACTGAGCCGTTGTCTCACAACAGAGTGCGTTCTAACGTTACAGGTCAAACACATATTCCACGTATTACACTGCCTACGTGTTGTATTGAGGTTGTATGTGGTGATATAATATAGGGATTAAATAAGGTTGACTATAACACAATATAATGGCTACCTAAACTCGCGGTCCATCAGTTAGTTAGCCACCTAGCCTACAGATATGTAAATCGTTGTTTAATTAGGAAAGCAGAGTTCACAAGCATGCACCGAATATAAGCCCTTGCTATTTATTTATGTAGGCATATGTATTTATTTATTGATGTGTTTCTTTATCTATCTATTATTTGAACATTTGTTATAACAGAAAGTCCTTTGTTTTGTAGCCCTGCTAAAGTTTTATAGCACCATACCGCCATCTGGTGGACAGTGATTTGACATACAGTCTAAATGAGATCAACATTATCAACAATCAGAAAGTTGTATTCCCAAGTAAGCTTTCGCATACAAGGAATTTTCTGTGGTGTATGGGTGCAGAAATGTAAAATATAATATTGATTATATTTCGTTAAGTTTATTGTATTTCATTTTTGGCCTTTCACACAGCGGGCCAACTTTAGTTTGATTTGACATTTCATATTGGCTCTGTGCTGTGCAGTAATAGTGCAATATGTCACAGGAAGTCCACTACCAAGTACATGAATCAAGTTAGTAGTGGGTTAAAGGTCAAATGAGGCCTGGCTGCCCTTTCACCTAGTTTGTCTCGGTCGACAGACCAGGCTGGCCCCAACTGACCTTTTGTCACGCTATTACACAACTTCGCTGGCCTTGATCTAAGAAAAAGGCTGTGTGTGTGCACATGAGTGTGTGTGTGCCTGTGTGTGTGTGTGTGTGTGCACATGAGTGTGTGGTGCACATGAGTGTGTGTGTGCGTGTATGAGTGTGTGTTCAAGATAACTATCACTGGAAAGTTTCCCATTAGAGCAGTGGTGCCCAACCTTTTTTTTAGCCCGTGATCCCATTTCTAGCTCTGAAAATGTTTAATAAAATCTGCTTCCAAACAAATAGTTTCTACCCAATCAACATGTGCCGGTGATGTCAAACGTCATCGCGTCACTCCACCACACACTGCTCGTGCCTATGAGTCATTAGGCGGTCAGTTCATATATGAGACCTTTAAAAATAGGAAATGGTTTGCGGAAATGAATCATGTAAAGCTTATGGTCAGCAATCGCCTACAACCCTGTATGCATATCAGGGAAATGGATGTGGTTCCCAACTGGTACCCAAGGTTGGAACTCACTGCGTTAGGCCATTACTCACCCACTCTGTGTGTGTGTGTGTGTGTGTGTGTGTGTGTGTGTGTGTGTGTGTGTGTGTGTGTGTGTGTGTGTGTGTGTGTGTCTTTGGTCGACTGACCATTTATGTGTATAGTGCTGAGTGGATACACAGGCCTGTGTCCATCCCACACTGTCACATCTAATCCACTAGAGGGAGGGAGAGAGGAGGAGAGAGAGGAGAGAGTGAAGGAGAGCGAGAGAGATGGAAAGAGAGAGCGTGAAGGAGAGCGAGAAAGAGATGGAGAGAGAGAAATGGAGAGAGGAGAGCGAGAGAGAGAAGGAGAGAGAGAGAGAGAAGGAGGAAGTAACATGGGATGAGTGTGTTTAAAATAAATACAATAATGGAAGGAAAATGTGTGTAGTCAAAGAAGAAGTCAGAATCTTCTGCAAAAACGACCTGTCACTATTCTGTGTGTGGGTTGAGTTTGTGTGTGTGTGTGTGTGCATGTTTCGTATGAGTTTGTGTGTGTGTGTCATTTTAGTTGTGTGTGTGTGCATGTTTCGTATGAGTTTGTGTGTGTATATGTCATTTGATAATGTGTGTGTGTGTTTCATTTGAGTGTGTGTAATTTGAGTGTGTGTGTTTCATCACGCACATCAGAGGTCATTTTGGTGTCACTACCTAGTAGTAGTGTGTTGGAAACTTGGTGTCGCAAACTTTGTGTCTCAAACTTAATGTCTCAAATTTTGTGTCTCAAACTCTGTGTCTCAAACTCTGTGTCTCAAACTCTGTGTCTCAAACTTTGTGTCTCAAATTTTGTGTCTCAAACTTTGTGTCTCAAATTTTGTGTCCCAAAGTCAGCGTTGAAGAAACAGAGTGTCTGATTGGCTGACAGGGACCACCCCTGTGTACATCACCACCACCACTACTAATACTGCATCTACTACTAGTACATAGGAAACATTCACCATCAGAATCAGAATCAGAATCAGAAAAGCTTTATTACCAAGTACGTTTATTAAACATACAAGGAATTTGTCTTGGTGATGTAGGTGCACGTCACGTTCTCTATTGCAGGTTAAACAGAACAAACAAAATAAGTATAAATATATGTATAAATATATACACACAATTACGATAATTACAGATCATTTCACACGATATCGATCAATATCATGATATGCTTATGAATTCCAAACACCACTTTAGACAGCGAAGGGCATCGCATCGTAATTAGTTTACGCTATCAAACCGAGTATCACGGTAAGTTGATACCTTCATTCCATGACGGTACAATACCATTCAGAGATGATAAACAATACTTTGCCCGGCACGAATAGCACTCCTATCGCCATAGCGACTAGGAAGAACCCACCTGTGTGACTCTTTAACCGGTCTAACGTAGCATTATGGACACCGGACACCTCCTATTCTCCTCGTGTTGCCTCCCTCAATGGCTGGTTTAGTGTTAGCGCTCCGACGCATGGCGTCCAGCTTTCTGTTCTATTACCTACCTGGGAACGGTTGGAAAAGACACCACAAGGTCCTCTCAGCCGAATTTCAGTCTTGCCTGTTAGGTAAACGTCAAGACGTACATTTCACATTAATGTTGACCATTAAACCGTTATGGCTCTTAGCATCTCTTGACACTGGTTGCCTTCCCAGAGGAAGGTGCCCTCTTGAGGGGTTCTTGGGATTTGTTTCCAAGGTCATCCCTGTTATGTAGTCAGGAATGCCATCAAAGCTCGCTTCAACGTGGGTCTTTGAACGGTCAGCCTCCCACTGTAACTGCGATACAGCGCCGCTATAATACACTTGCTGTGACTCTATCTCCTTCTGTGTCGGCACCTGTATTCCTTCACTTTATTCATCCATCTATACGTCAAGGCAACCCATCTTTCTATTCCTTCATTCATTTATGGATAAAGCTCATGAATGAACAGTATAACATGAGTACGTGCGGCAGGCTCACAGGTATGGGAGGGACTGAAGTCTGCTGGCCGTAAATCTCAGCTTTTCCCTTTTCCTGGAGCCTGCATGACACCCTGCACGTATGCCAGCCTCGCTGGCTGAGAGGGGAGTGGGTGGGGAGATAGTGTGTGTGGGTGTGGGTGTGCGTGTGTCTGTGTGTGTGTGTGTGTGCGTATGTGTCTGTGTGTGCGTGTGAGTGTGTCTGTGTGTGTGCGTGTGTGTGTGTGTGTGCATGTGTCTGTGTATGTGTGTGTGCATGTGTCTGTGTGTGTGTGCGTGTATGTGTGTGTGTGTATGTGTGCGTGTGTGTGTGTATGTGTGTGTGTGTGCATGTGTCTGTGTGTGTGTGTATGTGTGCGTGTGTGTGTGTGTATGTGTGCATGTGTCTGTGTGTGTGTGTGTATGTGTGTATGTGTCTGTGTGTGTATGTGTGCGTGTGTGTGTGTGTGTCTGCACGTACGTTTGTGGGCGGAGTGGGCAAGTGGCAGTCTATCAAATGGGTACTTAGTACTTTTGTGAGATGTGTACACTTTGTGTGGGGGTGTGTCTGTGTGTGTGTGTGTGTGTGTGTGTGTGTCTGTGGGTGTCTTTAGGACCATGTCAGTGCATTGGGTTGAGGTATTACTATGTATAGTATGTGAGCAAGATCTGTATACTGTGTGTGTGTCGGTGTGTACATATGAGAGAGTGCGTACATGCGCTTGGTGTGTGTGTGTGTGTCGGTGTGTGCGTGTGAGAGAGTGCGTACAAATTTGGAGTGTGGCGTGCAGTCACGACGACCAGACACGCTGTAATAAAAAGGGGGTGTGACAACACCAGTCATGTGACTCCTGTAGCCCGGGACTCCTGGCTTTCAGCCTCTGGGCTAAAGTTACCTCCACCAGACAGGGAGGTGGAGTCTGTGCTGTTAAAGTTCCCCACAAAATGAATAATTCTCAGGTTCAAATCGGGTTATCTTTAGTTGAAAGACTTCAGTACCATGGTATAGACCCCCCAAAAAAGAAAGTAATCACTGCAGGTTTTTTCATATATTTGCACTCAAACATGTATTTGTGTAAAGTGTTTTTAGCTGGATGTAGCAGAAAATGTTTTTTCTTTCTTGTATTTTACAGAAAATGTCCCCCTTTTCATAACTTTCTTTCAATGATATGTGCACTACCAACACTTTGTGGAGCCAAACACTTTTATAATTAACAACCAAAAAATGATTTTGGGGTTGACTAACTCTTTATACACACACCACACAAGAGCACTTGTATCATATATTGTTCTTAAGTACTAATTTATCCCATA
Organism: Lota lota; assembly: GCA_026745465.1. Classification (NCBI taxonomy): domain Eukaryota; kingdom Metazoa; phylum Chordata; class Actinopteri; order Gadiformes; family Lotidae; genus Lota; species Lota lota. The sequence continues at coordinate 140,311 of JACYXH010000048.1, forward strand.
TTTGATATTTTTAAGATTTACATCACAAACCATCATTAACCATCACAAAAGGCAAAAATTATTTGCCTGGGGAAGGTCATGCCCCCTGCACTATCTTTAATCTCCCCTCTCCACATCTTATTACTTATTACTTATTACAACGTTGGCAGCCCTTTAATATCTGACCCTTGACCCCGTTCGCCTTCTGAACTCCTGAGCTACATAGTTTAGCTCAGAGCTCCTGAGTCCACAAGTCACTGCACTGTGACACTGTGGCTTTCGGCCTCCAACGCCATGGGCTTATGGAGAAACCGTCGGCCATTTTGGATCTTTTGGGTCACACGATCCTTCCTTCGCTTTTCTGGAGGAGTGCCTCCCTTTGTGTGTGTCGTGTCCTTCACCTGTTCACCTTCAGCCTTCAGGAGACACCTGAAGGCTCCTTTCGTTTCAAGCAGTCGTACTTTATGCCTGTCCTTGTAAGGGAATATGTTTACCAAAGGCTGATAACCGCCAAACTACATCTGTGTGTGATCAAGTCTTGCCTGCGTTGCCTCTGAACAATTGTGAGTATATTGAATGTGTCAACAGGAATATTAGTGTGTGTGTGTGTGTTTGTGTGTGCTTATGTGTGTGCACCTGAGTGTGTGTGTGTCCATGCTTTTGTGTGTGTGTGTGTGCATGCTTTTGTGTGTGTGTGTGTGTGCACACACACGCGCACATGCATGTGTTACTGTGTGTATACATGTATGTCTCCATCATCTCGTCATTTGAAAGTTGTGAAACAGCAGTGGTTAAGTGTGTGTAATTTATCCAGTAATCATAGGCCATTGTCCTGTGGCTTAACTGCAATCTCGCCCGCTCTCCATACCATTCGTGGGTTTCTCTCTCTCTCTCTCTTGTTTATACTGCTACATATTGTTTCGTAAGGTCCGGGACTCTTGCCTGTGTGAACTGTGAAAGCCTTGACTCACATCATTGCTGGAAGGTACTACCACTCTCTCTCTCTCCTGTCTGAGTCAGCCTTTCTCTATCATCGCTCTGTTTCTTGTTATCAGGGCATCTAGACACGATGCGGTGCGGTTGTGATGCCCTGGAGCAAGGCACCGAAAACATTACCTGCACACACACGTGCATGCATGCACGCACGGACGCACGTACACACACAGTGGCATCCCAGACGGGACAGTTAATAACCGGCACGGCTGTGGTTAAAACCCGTTCAGGGCATCCTTTATTTTAACCACTGCAGAAAAGTAAGACACGGGTTGGGGATAAACGAGGGCAACCAAGGTTCTTCCCGGACCGGGGTATCTTCTCTTGCGGGGCTCAGTCTTTGGACAGGGCCTGCGGAGGGGGAAACACAAGACAGCAGACGTCAGCCGATCGGTTGTCAACCCAGGGAAACGGGGTTGGCTGGCGCTAGCCTCCTTAGCTCCTCTTGTCCGTTCGGGGGTCCTCGACACACAAGCCGTCTTCACATGATCCACTATGTTCTTTCTTCATCAAAATGTTCGGCCAGCGGCCGCTTACCATTCTTCCTGGGTTACCAGCTCCCACACCTCCCCATACGGTCGTCGCCGGCAGGCTTAAGTAGGTCAAGAGTTGATTGCTACTCCCAGGCCTGCAGCAGCTGTGAGTGATACTACTGAATACCCACCACCTTTCCCAACTGCATTGTACCTGCAGGTCTGTGCTGTTTGTTCTCAGCCCTTTGAGGGCGCTGAGGTTCTCCTGGTCCTCCACAACACACACAGGCATGCACGCTCTCACTCTCTCTCTCTCTCTCTCTCTCTCTCTCTCTCTCTCTCTCGCACACACACAAACTTGCACCCACACACACAAACACACACACACCCAGATAAACTCTTACACACCCTTACACACACACAGACACACACACACACACACACACAAACACTCACACACACACAAACACACACACACCCAGATAAACTCTTACACACCCTTACACACACATACACACACACACACACACACACACACACACACACAGATAACACAGTGATGAGTGCAGGGTGTTAAACAACATAGTGTAGCGGTCCTGGTCGAACAGAGAGATTGAAAGACGTCATCCTGTTCCCTGGGTTATCTGCCCCGGTGCTTGGCTATCCACAAGCTATTGACCGTTCCCAGATAATAACCACTCATAACACACGTTCAAAAATGTCTCGTCACACCCAACACTGCTGCCTAGCTAACAGGTCTCTCATCTCCTAACACTGTGGGCTGCTGTGTTATACTTTATGTATTGTTACTTTCCGGTATTGTTGTGTGATGATGTGTCTAAGGTGTATTGTTGGTTCTCCGTGTGATGTACAGTTTCACGGGAAATTGAGTTTCGCATTCAGTTCCGTCACCCTGCTGGTGTTTAGAACCAAAGTAACCACACCGCGGTCCAGACCTCAGTGCCCTCATAGCTGACTACGGGCATGCTCTTACTATGAAATCTGCATCACAATTCCACCGCATTATTCGTTTTTCTCGTCATTTCTCAGCCCTCACAGCCCACTCTTCACCACGAGTGTGGCGGTTAAAGTGTGTCAGTTCAAATCCGTGAACTCACTCCTGTTCTCCAGAATTTGAAGCGTTTTATTTCAAAGAATAAGTCTGTGTGCGTGGGTGAGTGCGTGTGTGTGCGTGGGTGAGTGCGTGTGTGTGCGTGTGTGTGTGTGTGTGTGTGTGTGTGTGTGTGTGTGTGTGTGTGTGTGTGTGTGTGTGTGTGTGTGTGTGTGTGTGTGTGTGTGTGTGTGTGTGTGTGTGTGTGCCTGTGTAGCCAATGTTGTGGGCCGGAATGTGAATGTTATGACAGAGACTGCGGATCAGCCCGGACGCGCGCGTCTCCGGAGCGATGACGTCGCAAGGTGAGCGTGGTGCCTGTCTCCTACAGCGTGTTTGAGTTTGCGTGTGTACGTGCCGCTCGCTCGGGCACGCAACGGAATGACCGGACTGACAAGCGCAAAAACGGTGGACTTGCGCCTCCCTCCCCACCGCCAGCACCTATTTACATTTGTCCTGAAACGAACTAAACTGCTTAGTTTGAGCTACTTAAAAAAAAAAAAAATAGCTAACTTAACAAGGGTCCAAGGTGCTTCGACCGTCATTTTTAGCGAGCTGCATGTTAACGAAGAAATTGACATTTTGTTAAACAATAATGATACGTTCACGGTAGTCGCTAGTATGTTGGGATACTGTTAGCATACACACGTTAAGGAACAGGATCTGTCTGATCTGTATATAGATAGATACACAGTCATACACCTTCTCTCAAACCACATGCACTTTATCACGCAAAGCCCAACTTTCTCCTGGTCTGGATATGTCGTGACTTCCCACATCTCTCTCTCTCTCTCTCTCTCTCTCTCTCTCTCTCTCTCTCTCTCTCTCTCTCTCTCTAGTGAGAGAGCTTTGATTTATATTTTTTGTTTTTGTGATTTTCTTTGGAATGGCCGGAATGTTCTCCAACATTTACTACCGTGTGTGTGTGTGTGTGTGTGTGTGTGTGTGTGTGTGTGTGTGTGTGTGTGTGTGTGTGTGTGTGTGTGTGTGTGTGTGTGTGTGTGTGTGTGTGTGTTTCGTTCACTACGATCTACCGTATGATAAAAGTTAAGATGCTTCTCTGGTTTATGTGTATATGTGCCCTTGTATTCTTGTCTTATGATATATTTTTTAAACGCGGTATACTTTCTCATTTCCCAGAAGCCATTTTGTCATTTCAAAGCATCTGACCAGATCCCACACTCTACAAGCGGGCCACGAGAATCTCCCTTGTGCTCCCTGGCATCTCTTTCATTTCGGATTGCATTATTCAGGACCTTCAAAGGACCCCCTATTTTTTGATAGGCCATTACAAGCCGTTTCCCAACCAAGCCTTTAGTGACATCACACATGGGCATGTCCAGCCAGATGAATGATTTGATGGAGCAAGCCACCAGCCTACCCAGTGGACTGAACCAACTGCTAGGCCGCTCTAGCCATCATTCATCCGGGTGGACACTCCCATGTGTGATGTCACTAGAGGGTAGATTGCGCAATGGCTTCAAATGGCAAATCACGTCTGGTGGTTAAAGAGGGGAACTTTAATGGGAGACTCAAGTCTATTGGTTAGTCGTGGACATTTTAATACGGGACAGACGTTTGCTCGTTACAGTAGCGTGAGTCTACGTTTCTCTTTTTTTCATCTTCTGCAAATGATTCCTGTCTCAGCAGACTAAATGGCCTGACATGGTGTGTGGTCAAAGTCACGAGTAAACCCTTCCTGCTAATCATCTCCTTGGTGCTTCCAATTAATGGAAACTTTGTCTACTTGTCTGTCTGTCTGTTTGTCTGTCTGCCTGTCTACCTGTCTGTCTGTCTACCTGTCTGTCTGTCTGTCGGCCTGTCTACCTGTCTGTCTGCCTGTCTGTCTGTCTGTCTGTCTACCTGTCTGTTTGTTTGTCTGTCTGCCGTTCTGTCTACCTGTCTGTCTGTCTGTCTGCCTTTCTGTCTACCTGTCTGTCTGTCTGTCTGTCTGTCTGTTTGTCTACCTGTCTGTCTGTCTGTCTACCTGTCTGCCTGTCTGTCTACCTGTCTGTCTGTCTGTCTACCTGTCTGTCCACCTACCTGCCTGTCTGTCTGTCTGTCCAGGGATCTGGCTGGTATGTGACGCCTTTTCAACAGCCACATATCACCTGGTGCAACGCAACGTGCCATAAATGGGCCTTGTTTGGTTTGGATTTCAGTAAATGTACACATTGATAATAACAAACCATGATGAAGTAATCTCAAATAATGATAACGATGAATGTGTGTTGCAGATGTGTGTGTTTGTGTGTGTGTGTGCGTCATATGTGTGTGTTTTGTGTGTGTGTCACGTCACGTGTATTTTGGCTGTGTGTGAGTGTGTGCATGTGTGTTTGTGTGTGTGCGTGAGTGGTGGTGTGAGCGTCAACTCCATAGCCAACATGTTTCCATGACACCATACAAGTCCTCATGCTGAGGCAGCACAAACTCCACCATAGCTACATTAACTCCACAGTAACTGCGCTAACTCCGCAGAAGCTATGCTGACTCCACAGCAGCTGCACTAACTCCACAGTAACTGTGCTAACTCCGCAGAAGCTATGCTAACTCCACAGCAACTGCGCTAACTCCGCAGAAGCTATGCTGACTCCACAGCAGCTGCGCTAACTCCACAGTGCTATGCTAACACCAACATAGCTGTGTTACCTCCAAGGTGGCTGCGCTTAATTCCACAGAAGCTACGCTAACTCCGCAGCTGCGCTAACTCGTGCTGTTATGCTTCCAGCTTCTAGCGTTTGACGTACACTGATGTTGTTTGAGACAACAGTTGCTCTCCGCTGGGACAGTGTGACAACTTTAACATTTCCCCCGTCCCCCCTGTTTTGTTTTGCCTTACGTCATCCCACCAGCCATCTGTCCACTGTGCAACCTATAGACCAATAGCATTTTGGTTCATTGACCAATGCCCCATGTCACTGATTAACTCTGTTGAGTCATCAGAAACCACCACCATCGAATGTGCATACGCAATAATAGGATGTTGTGTCCAGGTCAATGCTTTCACCGCCATTCTTTTTCCATCTCCCCATTCAATTTCATCATTCAAGGACCCATTCAAGGGCATCTAATGATTGACAGATTGACACGGCAGTCACGGATTCACGGCAGCCAATAAGGTGAGTCCATCTCGGTCGAGGTCACTTTGAGATTCTAGGTTATTTCCCTCTGTAGTATTGTCCCTGTTTGTTTATTTTATATCAGATGGTCATCTGTTGTTATTTTAAGGTAAGGATTACTTTATTTTTTTTCTCATGTACATTTTTAACTACGTTATTTTAAATGTTTTCTTGTTTATCTAGTAGCAAAATACTTGGTGTAGAATAAGCCCCTCACTCACACACGTTTCCTCAAATTAGATGCACACTTGACTTCATCAAACTACAGTTGTAGTTCTTTATTTCACAGAACATGAATAACATCAAACAGTAACATTTACTACAGTTACGTTTTTTTAAATAACTAACATAACATCTTATTACTAGTAATTGACAAAACACAGGATAAATAATCTTTGGTGAAATAAAATAAAATACAAAGATAACTTAAATGCATAATCTTTCTTTAAATAGTATGACGTAATATATATATATATATATATATATATATATATATATATATATATATATATATATATGTATATCAACTGGTGCACAATAGTTTCACAATCAATAAGTGCACAGTGAGCATTTTCACAATCGGGGCGATCCCAAGAAAAAGTAAAATGTACAACAGAAGTCTTCGTCTGGCCGCACATCACAGGTTCACCTTCACAATGACTTCAAGTTCAAGTTGTGAGACAAGAGCAGACCTACACATGCAATAAAGTGCTTTCTGGTGACCTTTCAACGGCGGTGGGCCTCACTGACCTTCAAATGGAAAACGCGTGGAGAGGAGGAAGTATAAAGGGATACAGCAGTATAATTATTTCATCAAAAAGTACACCAAGACATACTTGTATCATTTAGATAACGTAACCCTCTTTCCTGTGACTCTCTCTCTCTGAGCAAAAGGCAGTGATATTGTTAATTTCCTTTTGGGGTTTTTCCACACACTTTCACACGCATGCAGATATGAGGCTAAAGGTGGTGACCGAGCTATCGGGCTAGCTAAAGTTGTTGTTGTCCAGGTAAACAGAACAACCTGAGCACTGGTCAGTTGGTCCCAATGACGCAACCGCTGTGTTTGAATTCCGTCACGGAGACGCACACAAAGACGCACGCACAGTACACACACACACACACACACACACACACACACGCACACGCACACGCACACACACACACACAAGGTGGAGGGGGTGGCGACAAAATATGAAATCCACAGTGGATCAAGCACAGCGGGGCAGATAAGTCACACCTGGCGGCGTGTGGTACGGCCACATCCCCACACAAGCACATCCCTGGGCCTTAGTCATGCACGTGTGTGATGTAGAAGAAGTACAGAGATCCACCATGGGTGGTTGTTTCTTACGTTTGCAAAGCCTTTTTAATGATCCTTTCAGGGGATTAGCTCCGTTACAGAATGAAGAGAGCGAGAGAAAGGCATGTTTCATTTTTTTTTCTCCAGCAAGCCCTTTGAACAGATTAGAAGGATTGTGAACCTGTGACCTGACAGTCACTAGATTAAACGAGGGGGAAACATAAGAGAGAGAGAGAGAGAGATTAACAAATAACTAAAACCTAAGAAAAACAGACCAATAGGCCTACCGCCATGCCGAAGTACATACACAAACTATAAATATAATAATGCTAATGACATTGAAAATAGATGAGTACATTGTCTCACAGTGTGCAGTAGATCACACATTGCAATTACTTCAAGTCAAGTCTTATCAGGTATTTGGTTTGAAGTTTGAAGAGCATTATTAAAGGTTTCATGTCCTTAAAGACATAGACGAGGGGAAACTACCAATCAGATAGTCTGTGATTACTTAATCAATTAAACACTATGAAATCAACTTAATTAAATGTCCCGAAAGACTCTTAAAATATCCAACGTTATCCTACATTCATACTACAAAACAATAAACTGCACCCTGCAGGCAGCACCCAGATTAGCCTGAAGTAGTCTTTTATATCTGTGATGTTTAAAATAGGCCTAGATTCTATTGTTGTGCAATCATCCACCCACCATTTTCAGAAAGGGACACGAATATACATAACTAAGGTTTTTTACAATGTAATGGTGTTTGCACGCCTCCCTCCCAACATTTTGGTCAGCCTCAGTCATTCGAAACCTCCCATGTAACTTTGTGTTTGGACCATGACCACTAACACACGTCTAACGGATGACAAACACATTAACGCTAACCGACATTAGCATGATTGTACGTGTCACACTACACTTCCTTAAAATGTATCTCCAAATGTTAGTTATTTCGGCTTAGTTACAAGTTACAATTGTCATCTCCCCAGAAGGAAAAAGCCTTTGGCCGGTATAGTCTAGTACTATATCTAGGCTAGCTAGGGTTTTCAGACTCCCCAGCTGAAAGGCTCTGTGCTCAACCCCAAAGGTCTCTCTCAGCCTATCGGTAAACATCCTTAAGCAATCCTAACCCCCGCCCTGTTTCAGACCGTGACCAGTAGTTCACATCAAGTTTCTTGGAATAAAAGCGTCTCCTAAATAACTTCATAGCAGGAAGTAATTGTGAGTGAATCGGCCGTGGGATGGCCCATTACAGCGAGCAGGAGGAGCTGGCAGGTGGCAGGTGGGGGGTGGGGGGTGGGGGGAGGTTCTGTGGGGTCTGGCGCCCCGCCCTCTCCCCCACTACCATGGCGGTACATATGACTGAAGTGATGAGATTAGTTATTATTAAACCGCCATCAACCTTTTAATTCCCAACTTACAGGAGGCACTTATGAAGCACGTGAAAGGGGGATGGGGGGGGGGGGGGGGGGGGGGGGGAATATGTCAGGCTCAGTTTGCTCAAGAGCACGGAGACACTGGCGGCGGTGCAGTGATCCATGTCCTTCGGCCCACTTTGCCACCTGTTGCGTTGCCGGTCAGCCGTCGCAGGGCAACTCGGAAACCGATACCCTTGGAGCACATTTTGAGATTGAGCGTCAAGGCCGTGGCAGAAAAATACAGAAAAGGGTGATTTGTATTTCTTTTTTTTTCTTTCGATCGTCATAACAGTAACTGCCGAGTGGATGTAACGGTCACACAGATGTCCCCTGGGTGCCCTCTTGTCGGATTTCGAAAAAGTGTGAACAATAGTTCTGACAGAGCCCTGATGAGTCTGACCTTGGTGTGTTCGGTCACACGCCCGGTAGCATCACAGGAAGTCTCCTAAATGACTCCCCTGGGAGTAGGGAGATTGGTGCGGTTGGGACGTGAACAGGTCACGAGGTAACAGGGTTCGCTCGGATTCCAGAACAAACAAACGGGGATCTTTCGGAATACGTGGGTCATGGAAAAACACTCCAATTGCTACTCCGTGTTGAAATTCACATTCAGGGGTAAGGAGGGGGATTAGGTTGTGTGTGTGGGGGGGGGGGGGGGGGCTGATGTTTAGTTGTTTGATCAATGAACCGTGAGCTAACCAGCGACAAAAAGGGCAGCAGAGATTATTTTGACAATGGGGGGGGGGGGGGGGGGGGGGGAGGCAATTTGGAGACGAGCTTCGAGATTTCGTTAACAGGATTAAAGTTCGAGTGAGGCCTTCTGATGTCCTTGAGAGCGATGAAAAGACTTTAACGAGACCTAAATGTCAGGTGGAAGGTGTGAATTCACATGGTGGTGAGTGGAGTAGAGGAGTAGCTTGGTCCTTTTACGAAAACGAGGCGCGAGACGACTACGACAGTCATTGCAGAGGAATATATGGACTGCGGACTACGTTCGACTCGAATGCAAAGGCAATCGGAATACATTAAGAGATAAATATCTGGAGATACAAGCAGACTGTAGCTGTGGGCGTTCGGACGGGCCAATCAAAACCCCAGGATCATCCAAAACTATGGGGACTTAAGAGGGGGGAGTCTTCCCTGCCACTCTGACCAATCAGCTGGTAGAGACGGTGGCTGAGGTTGTGGACCGAACAGGTTCCCAGTAAACAGCCCTCCTTGTTGGACTTGCTGTGGGGCGACCTGTGGTTGTGCTGGCGGTGGTGGTGGTGGTGGTGGTGGTGGGTGTTCCGGCGCGTTCTCAGCGGCCGCCGAAGGATCCGCCGACCCGAGTCCGGGCGCGCCCCCGCCAGACTGGAGGCCCCCGCCAGACTGGAGGCCCCCGCCAGACTGGAGGCCCCCGCCAGACTGGAGGCCCCCGCCAGACTGGAGGCCCCCGCCAGACTGGAGGCCCCCGCCAGACTGGAGGCCCCCGCCAGACTGGAGGCCCCCGCCAGCCTGGAGGCCCCCGCCAGACTGGAGGCCCCCGCCAGCCTGGAGGCCCCCGCCAGACTGGAGGCCCCCGCCAGCCTGGAGGCCCCCGCCAGACTGGAGGCCCCCGCCAGACTGGAGGCCCCCGCCAGACTGGAGGCCCCCGCCAGACTGGAGGCCGCCGCCGCCGCTCTCACATTGGCGGACGCCGCGCGCTTGAGGGCATCGCCCAGCGAGTCCGAGGAGCGTTGGACGGCGGGGGGGGGCTCGGTGGTGGAAACCTCCCACCGGGCTTCTGGTACCGGGGTCTCCGTGTCGCTTTGGACGCGCTGCTTCTGAAGGAGGTCTGACCTGTTGGGAGAGCCGAGGCAAAAAGAAAGCGGGTGAATCCCGGCATTCAGGTCAACCGCTACCTGCTATGGAATGGCTGATGACGTGCCATCCAAGGTGAGGTACATCTTGAGGAGAGTACAGGATCTGGATTCCTTTGCGTGACACTAACCCCAGAAACAACAGGATCTTCATAGGACAGTCTGCAAGGATAGTCAGCTTTTCATTGCATGCCTTTTTTTGAAGGTCAATGGTTCGAAACAACATACACTTACACTCAACCCCCCTTTGGTCTATCGTATAATAACGTCCTGGGCATTAAATATCATTAGGAAGAACAAATAATGGAAACTCGCATTGTATAGTTTTTCTACAATATTTCTACAGTCTCGCCACGTTCATTTTCATGCGAGTGTGTGTAGCCAATCCAATAAACTGCCTTGGCACCTGCAGTGGAATACTTCCTCTAAGCCAGCAGGTATTTGCGCTACCTTGTTATGAGAACTAAAACCAGCAGGAACATGAGGCTAATTATCCTGGAAGAAAACACGTTTTCGCCAGCCCTGCCGTTGAAGTTCGAGGAACAGGTCACTCAGCAAACACTACTCTACACTACTTACGCTGGCCGCCTCGCCATCTGTTGTTTGGAAAAGGACACTGGCTGCCCACAACTTGACCCTCGCCTCTCCTCTTAGCGGCCCTGGTCTTGTTTGTACAGATTGCCCCTGATTTGAGTCCTTGAGTTGTAATCTGTTGCTACTGTTGAAAGACTAAATGGAGTCTGTGACTAGGAAAATGTCAACGCATCTGGCTGAGTTGGGAAATTGGGACTTTAAAATGTAACCCGTCCCTACACTCTTCTAAAAAATACAAAATACTCTAAACTGTTATTTTGATATCCTCCGTCTTACCTAACAACATTGTTGGTTCATCATGGCTTCACTAAACCACCATTTGCAATGATGACCACAATAATTGCGAATCCTTGATGTGAAATCCCCACTTCCCTATAGTCTCTTAATGTCATATATATATAAACAGAACGTGGTCCAGAGTGGCTTTACAGTTAAGTGAGATCCATGTCATTGTTGAACAGGGAGGGGTTAGGGAGCGGTTGCTCAAGGATGGACTGTGGACATGGGGGATTGAACCCAGTAACTTTTGGCTGGTATGGAAGCTGATCTCAATGATTGATACTGATTTAAAGTCGTAACCAGGGGGGATCATATCATCGTGTCTGAACTTGAGCCAATTCAGAAGCACCTTGTGGTGTGTGTGTGTGTGTCGGACAGAAACAATATGTATAGGCAGCGAGCTGTGGCTAGTGTTTCACACCTCTTCAAAACAAAGAAAAACAAAGAACGATTGTGTTCTCGCTTACCAGGTTTCAACATGGAAACTCGTTGTGCTAGCCCAAGACACATTTTAGCGTACAGTAGCCAACCTTAACGGCTTATCACACACGTAATTGTACATTTATCTTTCGTAACATGGTAAGCAAACACAACTCATTGGGAACTTATAATTGTTCCCTGGCAAGTGTACACATCTGTTTTGTTGCGGTTCTGGAATGTGAGTTTGTGCCAGATATTTCCTGGAACAAAGGTGTTACAAACTCTCTCTGATTACACCTTGAAGTTCTTACTGGCCTGGATAAGCATTCTTGGCCTCTGTAAATATCTGCGGGGGATCTAGATAGAGATATAGACCAACTACCACATCAATGATGGAAGTCATCTAATTTATCTCTTGATCTGCTCTTGTGTGTTTCGATTGATGTATATAAGCGAAACTGGAGCAAGCAGCATATTAACTAAGTATCTGCCAAGCTGCAAACCCGTGACTTGCCCAGCCCTCACTGAGACTGGCAAGCCTTCCTCAGCACCAGGGGCCCGGTACAGGCCAAACAGCCAGGGCCACTCAGGGGCCACTCTAATCAAGAGTATATGTGGCCCTTTCTGTTTTAATCTCAGAGAAATAGAGCGCTTGTTGTTGGACGTAAGCAAAGGAAAGGCGATTTATTTCCAACCCAAACACTGTTCCCACTGTTTTCTCACAGTTCTGTTTCTGTAACACAGTGCCCAGATTATACTTTAGAAAAGCAAAGGCGGGTAAGACACCCATCGGCCCCTGTGAGTCGGCCGGTCTAAATGGCATGGCTCTCATCCACGGCTTCCCAGACAATACAGGAAGCGCACACCGCTTTTAAAGTTGTGGTTGGGTCCCTTCGTTTAGGCTTGAATGTGAACACCAGTGTTGGCATGTGAACCAGACAGAGAGAGAGAGAGAGAGACAGAGAGAGAGAGAGAGAGAGAGAGAGAGAGAGAGAGAGAGAGAGAGAGAGAGAGAGAGAGAGAGAGAGAGAGAGAAAAAGAGCTGCCACGTTTTTAAAAAGTGAAAATGACTCATCACAGGGCTCTATTTTCGCTTGTCTGTCGAAAGAGGTGCCGCACCAGCAACAGAACCACACCACGACCCAGTCCAATGAGACACGGTCTCAAGGTTTCCCCCGAACACCAGACACCCATGAAACACCTCCCATCCCGAACCCTTAAAACCACCCAAGACTACAGTAATGTCAAACTGCATTTTCTATTCCAGCACCTCCCCCCCCCCCCCCCCCCCCCCCCCCCCAACCCTAAATTTGGTCTAATTCATTTCCATCAATGTTAAATGGACTGCATTAATAAAGCGCTTTTCTAACCAGTGGGCCACTCAAAGCAGTTTACAATACTGCCTAGCATTCACACATTCATACACACATTCACCCACCAATGAGGTCAACCACACACGGCGACAGCCAGCTCGTCGGGAGCAGTTAGGGTGAGGCGTCTCGCTAAGGGACACCTCGACACTCAGCTAGGAGGAGCAGGGGATCGAAGTAGCAACCTTCCTGTTACAAGTCAACCCGCTCTACCTCCTGAGCCACTGCCACACCCATTTTCTTCCAACTATAAGCGGCTCTATTTACAGGCACATGCTTGCCTGCCTGGGGTGGGGCCCTTACTGTTTGGCCCTCGCTGCAGTGCAGGATGCAGAGGAGGGGGGAATTTTGGCCTGAGCCACTAATCCATACTGGAATTCTCTGCCTTACCACCCGCCTTCACCACACACACACACACACACACACACACACATGCATTGGTTTAGGTTGGTACAAGCACAGCCCCATTGAGAAAAGGTGTGAGAATTTGTTTTGTGTTACATATATGCAACTGCTTTTCGCCTCAATCCGGAATCTGTGTTTTAATAAAATGCCCCGAGTTTGAATTCAATACGCAAGCTAAGGTCATGTCATGTCAGGAAACCCAAGTCCAGACAGGATGAACGTAGAAGTTGGGTCAAACCACAAAGAAAATCAACCGCTAAATGTCTTCAATCTCACAGTAACGAGACGCTTTCAACCGGCTCTGTAAAGTAGAGGCGGATCATTTCTGAAGCCATATTTAACCTGGCTCCAAACACCCAGCTATTTTCCATCGAGCGAAAAAAATAAACGCAACCTGAAGTTTTTTATGTAAAACGACGATAAAGAGTGCGCTTGTGTGACGAGTGTGTTCCTCAAATTTCTCCATGTTTGGAGACGGAAGATGGGGCGGCCATATTTTTTACGGTATTCCGCTCGGACATTCTTGTGCCCTTATCAGGAGCCCCAGGAGCAACATGGGCAAGACAGAGAACAGGGAGAGGAATGGTATGGCTCATCCCTGCTAGTGCCTGGTGTCATAACACAAGAAAGATGGCCGTGCGTTATCATCGGCCTGTCAGGACGAAGGCAGAACATTGTGTGCAGTATGGAAGTGAGAAAATGTACAACCCCCAGAGTGTGTGTGTGTGTGTGTGTGTGTGTGTCTGTCTGTATGTGTGTGTGTCTATATGTGTGTGTGTGTGTGTCTATCTGTGCGTGTGTGTGTATGTCTGTGTGTGTGTGTATGTATGTCTGTGTGTGTGGGTCTATCTGTGTGTGTGTGTCTATCTGTGTGTGTGTGTGTGTGTCTATCTGTGTGTGTCTATCTGTGTGAGTGTGTGTGTGTGTGTGTCTATCTGTGTGAGTGTGTGTGTTTGTGTGTGTCTATCTGTGTGAGTGTGTGTGTATCTATCTGTGTGTGTGTCTATCTGTGTGTGTGTGTGTGTGTCTATCTGTGTGTGTGTGTGTGTGTGTGTGTGTGTGTGTCTATCTGTGTGTGTCTATCTGTGTGTGTGTGTGTGTGTGTGTTGTGTTGTGTTTCATGCCACGGTCCCTCGGGGGAGACAGGGATCAGATTCACGGAAGAATGAGTTATTTTCCGTTTTCTGATTTCCTCAAGCCGGTGTCACAACCTGCCGTGATTGAGATCAACGCGCCAGTTTAAAGCGTCCTGTGTCAAGGCCCCTGGCCGCGGTCTCTGGCCCGCTCTGTGTGGGAGGCTCCGTGGCCCCACAACACAGACACAGACTCATTGTGAATCGCTATCCGTTCTGTGGGAACATCGAGCAGATTGGGAGGGGAAACGTAAGCGGCACGCTAGCCGACGAGCGGGATGCGCAAACAGAGAGCGCTTATCGTCAGAGCCCAAGAAGAATTCACTGAATCAACACAAAGTGAGAGCAAGAATTTGATAACAAAATCCCAAACATGAGGGGCACGGGAGTTTTATGTTGTTATTGTGAACTTTATCAACCGTATTTGGAATAACATATTCGTTCGTTCAATATTTTTTTGTGCGTCGTGAATCTTTCCTTGGACATTTTTACGAAGAGTGGATTCCGTTTCTTTATCCATTATATGCAGTAGAGGTATCTTATGGTTCAATGATAAGATACCATCGAGAAGAAACACAAACCGTGTTAAAAACATGGAGAACTGGGCTCAGAGCAGCACTAACAGCCAAAGGATGAACGCTCCTGTCCCTACATTTTACACACACACACACACACACACACACACACACACACACACACACACACACACACACACACACACACACACACACACACACACACACACACACACACACACCAGGATGATGTTGGGCCCACCTGCACTGCCTAGATACACCTGTTGGTGGGCTGTCTAACAGGATAGTCTTCCAAGGTCACCCAATAGACATCTGGTCCTCTAGCTCCATGCTACATCTCCAACTCACGGCGCTAGCGCCCTCGTCACAATAAGGTTACCACGGTAACCCCATACAGGGCCTGCAGTTTCCCTCTGAGTGAATGAGTAAAAAAAAACGACTTGAAATTATGAGCACTATTTACTTCATTGTCAGGCTTTTCTAGAAGGAGGAAGGAACCCCTGTGGTGAAACCGCAGAGCTTTTCAGAAAATGGAAGAATCCGTTTTTTTTTACTGTTCAATTGAAAGTGATGGAGCCGAGGTAACGATAATACATGTGGGCGAGGCTCTTTGAGCTGGACCCAGCAGAGGGAGCAGTGAGAGGTAGTCAGAAGGTGTTGGTCAGAGAGCCACCAGGAGAGGGCATTCAGAGCCGCAAGCAAACCCGTTCCTCTGCTGCAACATCAGCGGCCTCTTGCATCGCTGGCTGGCTTCCTTAGTCAAGTGTGTGTGTGTGTGTGTGTGTGTGTGTGTGTGTGTGTGTGTGTGTGTGTGTGTGTGTGTGTGTGTGTGTGTGTGTGTGTGTGTGTGTGTGTGTGTGTGTGTGTGTGTGTGTGTGTGTGTGTGTGTGTGTGTGTGTGTGATTTGTCTTTGTTAATGTGTGTGAGCCAATGGGTATTTGTAATGATCACATGTATTTCCCAATGTCACAAGCCTTCTGCTTTGTAAAGCACACGTGTCATTTAGTTACTTTAGCCTTGAATGCCGCCAGACTTTTCATGTGAAACTGGTTTTCCGCCTTCGAGATGAATGCTTTCCAGGCAGAAAAGTTCTGTCACTGAAATGAATATGGGCTCCTTTACAAGACAGCAATTAGCTGTTCTCATGACCTCTCCTCCCTCAGTGTCCTCTTCCTTTAGTCAATCAGCATGACGACGAGTGAAACTGGAATAGATGTGGGCTTTGACGGCGAAACAGTGGAATTGACACGACACATACTAGGCCTGTAAACACGAGCGAATAACTGTCATCTGCTGGGACAGGCGACCGCAGGGACAACCCTCCGAACTGAAGCTCCGGCTTCGTTGGCTTCACGTCAAGTGGCCATTTAAGAGAAACGTAACAATGCCGACAGCGGAACGCAAGACATAAGGAGGTATGAACGAAAGAATGAATGAATGAGTGAGTGAGTGAGCCTACCTGTCCGTGGCAAGGCGCTCTGTAACCGGCATAGCCCGCAGCGGCCGGAGGGTGAGGAGGCTGATGCAATACACGGTGAGCAGGAGAAGAGACCGCATCTCGGGGCCAGAGATGTGACCCTCGGGGTGCCAAGGGGGAACCAAAAGCGCTCTGATTGTTGTCAAGTCCCACGAGGGAATAAAGCACGTCGGACAGGGTCGCGTTGGAGCTCTCTTGTCCGTTTTGAGTTTGCCGGTGAGACCTTCGTTTAGAGCAGAATGGGATTTTTTTTAATTAGTTTTAATGCATTGCTTCTAAAATATTAGTCCGATAACTGTTATATAGTGAATGAACTTTTCATTTCCATAATTTTTGAGTAAATAGTTAGTCAGAGTGTCCTCTGTGCCGCACAATGTAAGAAAACCATAAAAACCCATACATTAAGTCTCTTACACATTTGCAAATCAATGACAACATATCCTTGCCCCATTTCAACAAGTACGATCAAACGATCATTGCATAAGCCACACACACACACACACACACACACACACACACACACACACACACACACACACACACACACACACACACACCTCAATTCATTTAACACTCCTAAACTTCCATAACCATGCCTATTAATTAAACATTTTTGTCCACTGGGGTAAAAAAAAAGAAGTTTCAAACGAGCCAGTATCAGGAGCACGTTTTAAAAGTAGTTTGAGCTAGTGTAGAGAGACCCCTCACCTTTTCTGCAGGTATGAAACGGACCACGGAATAAAACGGATGAAACACGCGCTGGTCGAAGTCAGCCTCAGTCTGTCCGGCGGAGCGCGAGACTCTCCGGGATATAAATAACTGGGCGGAGCAACGTGGCGCTTCTGAGGGGGCAACGGCCTACAATAAAAATAAAAAAATAAAAACAACATCGAATCAAATAAAAACGTGATATATGACAGGAAATGATATGTCCGATATTGCCAAACATCTGCTGGGGGACTGGCAACGAATTGCCAAGACTAACCTGATGTTTCGATTATTCCAGGTGTGGCGGCAGCCTTGTTCATGCGAAGCAACCTGCCGTCCTAAAACTGGTAAACTGTCATGAGTTTTCTAGATAAGATGTGCGCTGTTTCGGTCTCTGTCACTTTATTTGACTGTATTTGAATGTGTCACGGTCCGATAAAGAAAGGCCGTCCACCACACACACACACACACACACACACACACACACACACACACACACACACACACACACACACACACACACACACACACACACACTCAAGACACGCCTCGGGGTCTGCTCTGATCCATATTATTAAACCATGGCAGTGACTGTAGGCTATGATATGTTGCCTCGGCCCGTAACAATAAGACGGAATTAGGTGATATGTCACACGTCTAAACATGTTTTATTCCCAATTCATGTTTTATGACTCATCCTGGTAGCTTCAATAGTTTATAAACCCTGTCCATCCAGAGTGCCTTCCAGTTTGTCAAGAATGTTTTTATTTTTATCCCCACTATTTTGACACACCATACCTGGTAGATTGTGATGAGTTGAGTTTCTGTTCAATTGTGTTTATGTCGGCAACACCTATTGTGTGATCGAAGATTGAAAATGAAGGAGAAAAAAAAAACTTTACTGTCATTTCACAACACCCATCGTCAGTGGATCTATTGTGTGGTCCAAGATGAAAATGAAGGTAAAGAAAAACACTATACAGTAGTACTGTCATATGATATTATAATGTAATACCGTCATACGATAGTATGGCAGTATAATTAAATACTGTCATACTATCATATATATATATATATATATATATATATATATATATATATATATATATATATATATATATATATATATCGCAGCCTTTGCCATTTACCACATATAGCATACATGTATACACCATTTAAGTTGTATTCACATATACTTGAATGGTGTGTGCACACTGATTGCAAGACTTGGGGCCGCTGTGATGTTAACATTACCAGTGAGCCAGACCATAGGATCTTATCTACAATAACTGACAAAAAATAGCTGACAGAAAATAGTTGACCAAGCCTGCCTTGGTCAACATAAGAACACGTTGCTTCGGGATAATCGTTTAATCCCAGTTTTTGTGGTGTTTGAGCAAAGGAAATATGTAGTTCTTAAGCAGTCCGTAATGTTTTCCGGTTTGTCGTCAAGCAAAGTCTTTGAACTTCCTCACTGTTCTCACGTACAACCTCTCTGTAATACAATTAGAGTAAGTGGTGCTTTTCAGCCCCTTGTTTAGGATAATCCAGCTTGGGCAGGGAATAAAAGGGATGGTTTCTCTAATCTTTGTCTTTAATTCGTTTTCCCAAGGATTTCCTGGTAGATAAGGGGGAGTAGACTCCGTGACATGTGTGCCATCAAATAACATAAACACACCGGTTCTGTTTCTGCATATTTTGATTATTAATTTGGTCATCTTAGCCACATGTAAAACCTAATCATATTTGCCACAGGACGCTTTCATTATAATTAATTCCATTCTTGTGTGTTTGACTCTGCCGGGGAAAAGCAGATCGGTCCACAGTTCCGACCGAACTCACAAATACACATCCGTAATCTTTCAAAAACAACAGTTAAGATACAGCTCTTTCACGTTGTGGTCATTCTGTGGGAGTGTGGCAGTGCACAGGGTTCTGAGTTCTGACCCGTTTATGTAATGGTGAGCGAGCACGTGACAGCTCTCGCCCAAGACGGACGGCCGGTCCTGAGCTGTCCATCATGCACCCTAACCCTCACTTTTCACTTAGTTGGGTCGGTAGTGAACATGAAAGAGGACACTTGGCCAATGTGCCCCAGACAATCATTGAGGTTGAAAGGAGCCTCCATCAGCACCCGCTTTTGCTTCGAAAGCCTCCGAAACACGGGAAGACATAGCCAAGCGATCTCAGAGTGTATAAACTTACCACATAGATAAGAGCCAGACTGTGTTGCATAGAAAGTGTGATTCATATTATTAGTGTTATTTGGACTGGAACGGACAGACCGGAAAGCAAAGTGTGAGTGGGTGCATGGGTGTGTCTGTGTGTTTTTGTGTGTGTGTGTGTGTGTGTGTGTGTGTGTTGTGTGTGTGTGTGTGTGTGTGTGTGTGTGCGTGCATGCTACATGGGTGCGTGTGTGCATATGTGTGTGTGTGTGTGTGTGGGGGGGGGGGGGGGGAGTCTACATGGGTGCGTGGGTGCTTGTGTGTGTGTGTGTGTGTGTGTGTGTGTGTGCGTGCATGCATGCATGCATGCATGCAACATGGGTGTGTGTGGGTGTGTGTCTGCGTCCATGCGTGCATGTGTGTGAGGCAGATGTAGGATGTGTATTTTGGGGTCCTAAGCCAGGCCTCAGCACAACAGGAAACAGCCCACAGCATCCACTTGAGGATCGTCAAGTGTGGCACTACATGTCCCATTCAAGCTCGGAGGTTCCTGGTTCGCTCCCCAAAAACATATCAATCGCACGGTGTCAAATGAAGGGGCTGTGGGGAAGGGCGACATGTACAAAAATACATGCTTTTCTGCGCAAACTCCCGACTACTGTCCCCTTCTTGGGGAAAACATCGAGTCGGACTCTCGGTCGACGTCAGTGTTTACCGGACATGTCTGTCCGTCCGTCCTCTTCAACGTAACATGTGCTTCTCAACTCGAGCAAGAATTTCTCTGTCTCCTTTCACTTTATTTTCTTTGTTTACTTGCATATTAAAACTGGAACATGGAGCAAGGTTATGTTTTTAGTGAATTTTTTTAATAACGTTACATTTCTCAAGTATTATTTTATAGTATTATTTTTCCTTTGATTTATTTTGAGAAACATATAGGTAAGATATAGACATACATAAATAAGATAGAGAGAGAGAGAAAACGAGAGTGAGAGAAAAAGATAAATAAAACTAGGTAGTCAAAACAGCAATATCGGTATTGTGGACGTATTTCAGCGAACTTCTACCATTTCAGAAATAATGGGGTGATGGCTATCTGTCATTTCTGAGAGTACTTCTCACTTGTGTTGAGACCACGGGTCACTGTGCAGTATTTATCTAATGATTGCTGCCCCCTAGTGAACCTTAGTTTAAAGTCAAACTAATATCAACAGCGAAAATACACTGTGGAGCAAAAAAACACATTCTTCACATGCCTAAAGGAAACCAATTCAAAATATGCCCGGATGCAACATAAATAAATAAACCCAGCAATACAAAAACAAATCCCCTATCAAATGAGAGGTTAACTTGTCTTGGACAAAAGGTCGTCGCCCAAATCAGCATAAAATCCCTTTGACAAATAGTTTTGGAGATATCATTTTTTCCCAGACTGCTCGAGTCTTTTGTCCCTCTTGTGTCCCTCTTGGCTCCTTGAACTCGAAGCTTTATTTACAAATCTCCCGTGTGTGTTTGTGAAGCTTGTAGTTTGCGTAGTTTTCCGTGTCCCGCACGGCTGGTCACCGTGGAGTCTGTCTGGAGTCAACCCTCTTGGTTGCCCCCCCCCCCCCCCCCCCCCCCACCCCCACCCCCTCTCCCCCGCAGTGATGAAGGACTCAATGGGTCGTTTTATAGTAAAGATAATAAAGAGGTAAAATGGTGCCGGGCCAGTGTGTCTTTGAGTGCGCTGACGTCAAAATTAGAACCAAGCTGATATCAGATCCTGTATGTAGGCTATTTCAATCTTACCAAATATATAAATAGCAATATCTCTTGCCTCCGAGTTAGTCTAAGGCAGCAGTTTTGAATTGTCGCGATGGCCTGTGGTAATTATACGCCTGTTCTTAGATTTGCATTTTTATTATAAAAGAAAAGATAATCTACAAAATGATATGAATGCTTATGTAGAGAGTCGAGGTATAAACAATAATTAAAGAAAGATAGTAAGGGTTGTATTTTTTACCTGAATGATTGGTAGCTTCTGAAGCCAGCTTCTGAAGTTCGCGGACGACACCTCCCTCATCGGACTCATCTCTGATGGAGACGAGTCCGCCTACAGGTCGGAGGCTGACCACCTGGTGAAGTGGTGCAAGCAAAACAACCTAGAGCTCAACGCTCTAAAGACAGTGGAGATGGTTGTGGACTTCAGGAAGAACCCAGCCCCACCTGCCCCCATCACCCTCTCTGGCTCCACAATCAACATTGTGGAGTCTTTCCGCTTCCTGGGAACTATCATCTCCCAGGACCTCAAGTGGGAACTGAGCATCAGCTCCCTCGTCAAGAAAGCACAACAGAGGATGTACTTCAACCTGCGAAAGACAATGATGGTGCACTTCTACACAGCCATCATTGAGTCCATCCTCACATCCTCCATCACCACTTGGTACGCTGCTAGCACAGCCAAGGACAAGGGCAGACTGCAGCGTGTCATTCGCTCAGCTGAGAAGGTGATTGGCTGCAATCTGCCGCCGCTCCAGGACCTTTACGCCACCAGGACTCTGAAGCGTGCAGGAAAGATTGTGGCTGACCCCTCCCACCCCGGCAACAATCTCTTTGAGCCACTCCCCTCTGGCAGGAGGCTGAGGTCCATCAGGACCAAAACCTCTCGTCACAAGGACACTTTTTTCCCCTCCGCCACTAGCCTTATTAACAAGGCCCGGAAACCACCCTGACTCTCTCCACACCCCACCCCTGGCTCTACATGCCACTGTACTTAATCTGCTCTTGTAAATCTAAATTGTGTGTATATATTTATACATATATTTATACTTATTTTGTTTCTTCTGTTTAACCTGCAATAGAGAACGTGACGTGCACCTACATCACCAAGACAAATTCCTTGTATGTTTAAAAACCGTCCTTGGCAATAAAGCTTTTCTGATTCTGATTCTGGTAGGCCAAGACAAAGTAACGTGGAGGTTGTGGAGTCTTGTGACCGGTCATCATCATTTTTACCGGCACAATCCTCCAATGTTGTCGGGCGGCAAAATAAAGTATGAGTGGGACCAGGGTCGTGCCCCGGGGCCCGTAAATGACAAAGGGCCCGTAAATTAAAAACGAATAAAAAACGGACACACTGACACAGAGGCCACGGGCCCCTGAGCCCCTCTCTTTTCATGCCCGCTGCGAGCCATATTTATATTATTATATACTGTAGGCCCCTACGTAGTAAATAGAAACTAACTTAGCCGCGACCGCGCTGCAGAACATCACCTGTCTTCTGGTTTCTTTCGTTTTCAGTCGGTCCTTTCGTTTCAGCGCACCTGATTGGGGTTTCCTCTCCATGCTTTTTTGACTTACTCAAGTCTTGACAGTTCTTGCATCATTCAAAACGTGCGCCGCTATCAGCGGCGTCACTCACTCAACCGTCTCGGAGGCACTGACAAGCACGACTCATCCACGCCCGTAGGCCAAACGAACACTCAAACAATCTTTCTGAAGTCCTTTCGAAAGCATGTTTAGCCATGTTTAGTCTTTGAATGCCTGTTACATTTATTTGATTTTATTTTTTTCAGATTAGGGGACCCCTTTAGAGGCCGAGGTTCCTGGGGACTCCGCGTCTGGACCCCTAGCCATCCGTCAGCTCTTAATGGTGAGAAAACGCTCTTCACTGTGCCTGCCTCTGTTTGGGCCAAGTTCGATTTTACACCACTCTCTGCCATTTTCTGACCAACCATCTCTTCCCTGATTGGTTCGGAGAATTCATCTTGTCTGTCTTTCCCAGGGCCGTGAAATGAAGCCCTTCTGAATGGCGGAGACTTGTTGGGAGGGAGGGAGCAGAGAGGGATTTGGTTGATTCGTTTCAGAGTCTTGCTCTCTTCTGCTCTTTTTCCGCTCTCTCTCTCTCTCTCTCTCTCTCTCTCTTTAGAACTCGTACCTACACTACCGTGACACTTTTATCTAGCGTTAAATGATGAGTGGCCGGTGCCAGCAGTAACACAGATCCTCAATATATGCCAGAAATAAAATCCCTGTGATGTGTGATGTATTATCTTTTTTGTCTCATCTTTGGTCTTTTAATCTATTTGTGGTCTCCTTCATTTTATTTATTTATTTGAGATCCAGTCACAGGCAGATCAACTGACACACACGCACGCACCCACACACACATACATGCACACGCACCCATGCATGCATGCATGCGCGCACACGCACACACACCATGACCTTTCTGTCATGAGCACTGTGTGTCACTTCCTGTCAGGGTAGAAAAGGACCCAACGCAGGGCTTTCATCCTCTGAATACTAACTAATCAACCAATGGACTAACTATCATGCCAAATAATTCGTCTTACACATTAATTATGTAAGGCTACATACAGTTTTGCCCTTTTCAGTCTAATAATCAAATAAAATAGACGAGGCACGTGGGCATGCAATCAGGAAGCGACATGAATGGGGGTCCGTCCCGTAAATGGGGTCAGCGACCCCCACTTTGAAAGCTACCATGTCTGGCGCTGTGAAACTAACAGTGCGGTCTTGGTTAGGTGCTGCCAGCCAACTCCCACTGAGTCGGACTAGTGTGCTCTTTTCTCTTGGGTGTTATCAGTACAATCCAAATGAGTTACATTTCAGGGAGATACGGTTTACTGTAAACAAGACTCTTAGCTTGTTGCTGTTACAGCGGTGGGGAATTAGCAGCATCTAGTTTCAATGACAAAGAAACGTAAGGGAAGGACGTGGATTCTTTTATTTGAATAAGGTTCATCTGCATATGTATTTATAAGTCGGGTAAAAAACTTTTATTTGCTTTGGAGGTGCACACCTACCAATCACTGTATCTTGATTTCTCAAATATAAGGAAATGAAAGTACATGAGTTGCAGTTCCTACTCAATCGAGCGTCTTCTTGTGTTAACACTACCTGAAAAGGGAAAGCGACCGAATGCTGGATGATCCAGGAAGAGCTACATGTGCAGGAGCCACTCAAACCACTTCCTGTCTCTCTGCAAGTGAACAGGAAGTCACATGGTTCAGTCATCCGGTCGAGTTGTGGCTTTCTGTGCTCAGAGTGGGCTGAGGTTCAACACGTTACTTATCGAATCAGTGACAAGGTGAAGGGTCTGCTCTCTCCTGCTCGTTCTGCTTCCACTGTCCTGTCTACTTCATCTGTGCTTACTCTTTCAAGTCTTAAGAGATTGTGCTGCTCCTGCCCTATAGCTCTCTCTCTCCTTATCTCTCTCTCTCTCTCTTTCTCCCTCTCTCTCTCCCTCCCTCTCTCTCTTTCCCTCTCTCTCTCTCCCTCCCTCCCTCCCTCCCTCCCTCCCTCCCTCCCTCCCTCCCTCCCTCCCCCTCTCTCTCTCTCTTTTATCTCTCTCTCTTTATCTCTCTCTCCCTCGCTCTCTTTATCTCTCTCTCCCTCTCTCTCTCTCCCTCTCTCTCTCTCTTAAATTCTCTCTCCCTCTCTCTCCCTCCCTCCCTTTCTCTCTCCTTCCCTCTCTGTCTTTCCCTCTCTCTCCCTCCATCCATCCCTCCCTCCCTCTCTCTCTCTCTCTCCCTCCCTCTCTCTCTCTCTCTCTCTCTCTCTCTCTCTCCCTCCCTCTCTCTCTTTCCCTCTATCTCCCTCCCTCCCTCTCTCTCCCTCCCTCTCTCTTTCTCCCCCTCTCCCTCTCCTTCTCTCTCTCTCCCTATCTCCCTCTCTCCCCTATCTCCCTCTCTCCCTTTCTCTCTCTCTCCATCTCTCCCCAGACACTGATCATTTGAGTTAAAAGTTAACACACTGACAAGCCCAGCACCAAATCTCAGCAGCGACTCCCAGAAAACAGCGCAGACTAAACGGACGGCCACAAAGCTATTGTCTAGAGAGACACACGAAGTCACCTTGGTTTGGTAATCAAACGACCAGGGGTCAGTTCACCTCGCCCATAGACCTGTCTGTCTAGGACGATGCATGTGAGTGGAAAGTGTTCATTGCCTGTCAGGGGGAAAAAAAGAAAAATCCTCCCAAGAGGTTAAAAAACAAAGCTTGTTGTTTTCGTGTTGACAATGCTGCTGGGGGTCAAGGGTCAAGGAAGTGTTGACTCCCCCCCCCCCCTCTCTCTGGGACATCACGTTGCTCCGACGAACCAAGGACGGTGACTCCATCTCTGAAGGACAGCGGCGTGTTTTTTTGGGATGTCCGGGGTAAATGAATGTGCTCACGCCTCCTTCCTCTAACCTCACTCGTGGTGTTATCTCATTCTGGCCGTCGGGACAACACAGGCCGGCTGTGACAAGCAGGGGCGGGCAGCGCGGCCTTCGAGTTACGTCATCCTGTCACGTTAAATGGTGGACGGCACGTTGTCGTCCACCACGATTTAATATTGTAAACACACAAATAAACAAACAACAATACAAAGCAACTGTTTCTGTTAGTGCATTTAAAAATAAATAAATAAAATCCCTTTTATTCCTGTATCCATTCATGCATACACCCCAACACAAAAAAAACAAAGGGTTGGTAAATACGTTTATTTAGCATGAATACGTCATACATTTGAAAGTATTGCACTTGAGGTGTAGCTTGGAGGTTCTTCACTCTACACGGAACGCGGTGGGACATTCCTGCCATGCGCCCCTCCCTGAGAGCTACTGCGCAGACTCGCCGCACGTCGCTGTCAGGGCAAGGCAGATCTGCAGTATGGCGGCGGGATACAGCTGGAAGGATGCTACCGTCGCCTGTGATGTGTCTCCCGCCGGTAGGACCTAAATGGAATATTGACGGAAAAACCAGAGGATTTACCAAGAAAGCCCTGTCGCCTTGAACTTCAAGATGACCCGGCTTGCCGACTACTTCGTTGTGGTCGGCTACGACCTCGATAAACGAGGTGGGTGCTTGTGTTAGCCTCTCCCAGCTAGCAGCGTATTAGCCGCGGATCAGCCCTGGTAAACAGGAGGCAGGGACGGGCCGGGCCGGAGTCGAACATTCGCCCCGCTGCCCTGGAGTATCAGTCCGGACGTGGCTCTATACGACAGGCCGTGGATGTGTCGGCCTCATGGGGATTAGTGTACTTAGTCGTTAGCATGTCAGCCGGTGTCAGACATCTCTGGGTTAAATGAATTAAAACGGCCGTGTCCATTTCTTAGGCGTAGTTGTAATGTGGTGTTGGCAACGTACATGAAAACGTAAGAGATGAACTGCGAGGCACATTCGTTTAGTCTTACTTCGCCAGAATAGTCCTAGCATTGATTTTTGGAGGGGGTCGGTCCAGATAAGGGAACTTTAGACCCCGTATTCGTTGTGAGTGATCGCTTTTGCGGTTGTGCAATAGCAGTCGTTTAAGGTGACGTTTTAAAGATGACATATCTAAGCTGCTGCTGCTGCAAAAAGATAACGCTTTCGGGAGTTGCGCTTTGCAAGATCCCGAGCCCACCACAGCTAACGCAGACCGTTTAAGACCGTACGCTGACACTTGCGCCACGAAAGCTTGTGGATTTCCCCTTTAACACTTTGCACATCGTAATGCGAATCGTGGCTCCTCGACTCCATTTCCAGTTGGTGATTGTATTCATTGTTTTGTGTGGATTAACCCAGATGGCTTCGCCCCTCCCAGAGCAATAACGGCCATTGACCGAAGAGCCCCGTCCCCTCTGTCGTCTCCGTAGTTGTTGGGACGGGGAGCGTTTGGACCGTTAACAGACGCCCCCGCCCCCCCATTCTTTCTTTCGTGCCTTGGCCTAGATCCGTTCAGTATAATGACCCGATAATCATGAAATATTCAGCTCCTCCTCATCCAATGAAGGCATGCAGCAAGTCGAAAACTTGTAACGTGGGAGTGTCTTATTTGTAGAATCGGGTTTTTTGGCCATGAATAATTCAGAGCAGGCAATTCGTAACATGACAAGGGCCGCTAAAAGCAATGAAGTGCGGGGCTTTTAGCGCGAGGTGGTCCAACTGCACTACGAACATTGCAAAGTCTTCTTCGTGGCCTTTCGTGTTTTGTGTGCTGGTCGTTTGAAGAAGGTATATACGTACTGGGGCCGGTGGCAGGATGTTATAACGTTGACGTTGCAAGCACTGCAAAATCACCCCTTCCTGTTCTGTGCAAAATGCAGAGCAGGCCCGTAAAACGCATCTGGGAGCCAGACATTAAAGCGTCTTGTGTCCCCGGATCGAGTCCACCCTGCCTTGTAAAACACACACACACACACACACACACACACACACACACACACACACACACACACACACACACACACACACACACACACACACACACACACACACACACACACACACACACACACACTAAGGGTGATGAAGATGATTGTTGCAGTTCACCCAACGTGCCAGCACAACACACTGCTTACTATATGAATGACTTGGGAGCCTTTTGACAATTGTCAAGTACTCAACGCTGTGTCTTGGGGCTAATTTCTGTTAGCCTTTTATTCTGTGGAATAACATCTCCACAGAATCGCCTGGCTTCATCGTCTTGATGTATCAGGAGTCGTTAGTTTGAGGCACCACAACGCATCATTTCCTGGAGTGGACAGAATCCACTGGGATCGATAGCGCCAGCTCTCTTTGCTCTCGTGAGGTCGAGGCTTTCCCCAAGTCTCGTCAAGAGCACTGTGGCGCCCTCAACAAGACCAAGTGGAGATGGAGAGCCTAATGCTGTGTGTGTGTGTGTGTGTGTGTGTGTGTGTGTGTGTGTGTGTGTGTGTGTGTGTGTGTGTGTGTGTGTGTGTGTGTGTGTGTGTGTGTGTGTGTGTGTGTGGTCGTTGTGGTTGTGTATCTGCCCTGAAAAGCTTTACAGGCAGTTGTAGAAGGCCCATTAGAGTGGTTGTAAGGATTTCAGTCGGAGCATGGTTTTGGTTCTGCGGCCTCTATGCACTGAGCTCAAAGTCCGTTATAGGAAGGAGCAGTCGGGCTCTGGTAAAAGGCGGCGTCATGGCTCTCCGAACAACTGTGATGTCAATATCAAGTGAAGTAAAGCAGCAGCCCAATAGTGATGATGAATGATGGGCTGATGATGACTGATGAAGTGCAACTTCATCATTTGCGTTGTTGACGGCCTGCTTTCAGGCCTTGCCTTCGGCCTTCAGGTCAGAAAGGGGCTCGCTGCGTCCCGTGAACGTCCCGTGAACGTGTGTGTTTAGCGATGAGTGCTTGTTTCCGCTGCGTGCGCGCCCACGCCCACGCCCACGCCCGCGCCCCCCCACATTGTCGTCGCCAGCCGCCTGCCAGGGCCCCGCTGGACGGTGTGGAGGCGCAGGCACAGCGCGCAGTTTGTCCTGTCTTGGCGTGTTGTGGCGTCTCGATGAACAGTGTCACATGCAGACAAAGGTCCCCAGTGTTGTATGAGCAGCGAGCAAAAAGCGAGCTCCTATCCTCTCTCTAGTTCGTTCACTCGTTCACTCGTTCACTTGTTCACTTGTTCACTCGCAAACCAAGGCCAGAGGAGGAGCAAATTTTTGTTTCAACTGCCCCGTCCGTCCACTATCCACCATCTTCTCGTCGCCGAGGTGTCGGGGGGGCTCGGCCCTCCCTGGGAGCCGGGGTGGACTGGCCCCGGTGGAGGGGGAGTGGGCCGCGGGGCCGTGGTGGGGCCGCTGCAGGGAGACTCTTCTGGTTGAAACTGCGCCACCGACGGCTGCTGTGTTTTGACAGCCGCCCTCCGCTGTGCCGAGAACTGGACCGCGGATACGCCGTCCGCGGTCCAAACAGGAAGTGAAGGGAGGGGGGGGGGATGGGGTGGGGACCCAAGGGAGATTTATTGAGAGCGAGAATCCAGATTGGCCCTCTGTGTCTGTGTGTGTGTGTGTGTGTGTGTGTGTGCGTGTGTGAATTTCTGTAGGGTGTGTACACTTCTGTGCAAAGAGCTCCATTGAATAGATTGAAGCCACACACACGCACACGGTTCTATTCTAGCCCCATCTGTCTGCCTTGCAACCAGAGGGACTGGTGAATACTGTGGTGTCTTCAGCAGAATAGAGGACTCTTTGCTTCTTTCTTCGCCCTGACTGACAATCCTGGCAGTGGATTCTATGTCCAGTTCCCCCCCCCCCCCTCCCCCCCCTCCAAGCTCAACATTAAGCATCCCCCCCCCCCCCCCCCCCCCCCTATTTCACGCCTTGCCACTGAAAGACTTCAAATGAAAACAATTGTTTACACACACACTGGCATTGCACCTGTTTAGTGCAGTAGAAACAAGGGATAGTCTAGTCAGCCAATGTATGGGGGGGGGGGCTAGAGAGAGAGAGAGAGAGTTAGACAGAGACAGAGAGGTGTGTGTCTGCGGCTCAATACTTCCTTTTGGCAGGCCCAGCGCAGCCTCTTGGACCCTCCAGAAATAGCTCCCTCAATCTGCCTCTCATAGGGCGTGCAGCAGGCATGCCGGCTGTCCACTGCTGCTGGTGGCAGCGGCGGCGTTTGTGTGGTCAGCGTGTGTTGCTCTGTGTCCCCCACCGGCCGGGGTTCGCACTGCGTTTGTGTTCCTCTCCTCAGTTGGCCTACGTTGTTGTTGGTGTGGTTCCTGTGTAGCCCTACGTTGGTTTTCTTTCTCCCCCGTGTGGCCTGAGCAACATGCGTTCATGGCTGAGAGTTTGACCGCTCCTTCCCTTTGCTGGCCCAGTGCGGGCGACTGTATGAACATGATATCATTCATGCTCAGGGGAACACTTTAAACAATATAAATATTGTAATGATATTAATCAGATTCAAAGGAGATTACGCCTGATACTTGATGATGGGGGAAAAAAAACAAGAGAAACAAATTGTGTGGGTTTCTCTGCGCTGCTCTCCACGCTCCTGGCATGATGATGTCAGACCTGGTGGGGGGAGGGCATGGCCTCAAACACCTCCTCATCACGTGGCTCTATATGTTTGATCCTGAGGCTACCAGTGTATGAGTTCAGGCTGGTGTGCGTCTGTCTGTGCGTACGTGTGTCTGTGTGGACGTCTGTGGTTGTTTGTGTGTTTCGGTGCATTTCCACGCCTCCGTTTCCGTGTGCGTTCGTTGATCGGGGTGTGTGAGTGCGTGCATGAGTGTGTGTGGCTCCATTTCAGCAACCCGTCTGTGTGCTGAATGCTTTTTATTCAGGAGACAGTCAAAGGGCCCCGTGGGCCTGTGCGCCGGCCCCCATTCCTTCTACATGGCTAGGGAGGGGAAGACTGGGTCACAGTGCATACCGTTGCACACGCATGCTCACATACTTGCGCACACACCGTCAGACACACAAGCGTTTGTCTTGCAGGCTCATTATGTCATATGCAAATGTGTGAATGCCCTGCCTGTGTTTTAGATGTTCGTATGTGGCACGCAAATTTAGCCCTAGATTAAGAAAGTGCTTTTAAAAAAAAATGTGCAGGATAGTCTACTTGTGGTCGGGGTGTTTGACTACCAGCTGAAAGGTCCTGGGTTCGATCCCCCAGTGTCACAGTACCTATCACACACACACAGACACACACAGACACACACAGACACACACACACACACACACACACACACACACACACACACACACACACACACACACACACACACACACACACACACACACACACACACACACACACACACACACACACACACACACACACACACACACACGGCGATCAGAGCCTGGGATAAGTGCTGCTCCCGCCATGCAGCTATAGGGTGGGGGCGTTGTGTGGTCTTATACCATGTGTGGGGACGCTCCAAGCCCTCAAGCAGGCTTTGATGGTCTTCCCTGGAATTTGGAGAATTCCCCTCCAGCCCTCTATTCCCCTTCTCGCCCCTGTTCCCTCGGGGATTGAACCCTCGTCCCACTGTGCTGGTCCCAACAATAACAGGCTACTGGTTCGAGTCCCCACTGGGTGGAATCTTTAAGTCCCCAGGGGTTGTTGACGCTCTCTATCGGTGTGTTGACCTTATCTTGTTGTGTTTGCGTAATGTTTGGGCAGCCGTGTACAAGACTAGACACACATGTCAACAGAGTTTGTTCAGTTGAAAATTAACGTTCAATTATTTTTCTGGAAAGTTGTCTTCTTGTCACTATTGGAAGTTTCCTTTTGAATCAAATTTGCAAGAAGAAGGGTTACTCTTCTTCATTTATTAATGTCTGGTTCTCTCCTCCGCCGATGAGAGGAGTTTTGTGTTTTGTTGAGACTGTGTGGACCTCAATACCCCCCCCCCCCCCCCCAACCTCCATGTCGGGCTGCAATTATCAATGGCAATCGTCATCTGGTAATGTTGCAGGATAGAGAGATCTCTAACGGCACAGGTTTTCTCAATTCAAAACGCCGCTCCTGCTGAATGTGTGTCCCAGAAACACCCAGGACAGGACGAGGCAGCCATGGCCCAGCCCTGCACTGTTGAAGAGTCTGATAATAGTCTGATAATATGGGCCAGGCGGAAACCTGAGGCCCTGGTCTATTGTTTAACTGTGGAGGGAGAGAGAGACAGAGGGACACACAGGGTGACAGACTTTGACGGAGAGGGAGATGGAGCCTGATAGAGCCGGGCTCCAGAGGGGGGGGTGGTGTGGTTACCACATTGAAACCACCGCTGTTGCCTCTCCCTCGAGGGGAGAGGCAGAGGCAGCCAGGTGTTGGTGGTGTGTGTGTGTGGGTGTGTTTATGGAAGTGTTGCTCTCTCACACTCATGTGACTGTCACCAGCTGATGAGTGTGCTGGGGGGGGACTTTTCATTCATGCCTCATTCCTACCCTACCCTCTCTCTCTCCCTTGCTCTCTCTCCCTCACTCTCTCTCTCTCTCGCTATCTCTCACTATTTCTCTCTCGCTATCTCTCTCACTATCTCTCTCACTCTCTCTTGCACTATCTCTCTCTCACTCTTGTGCTGTCTCTCTCTCGCTATCTCTCTCGCTATCTCTCTCTATCTCTCTCTCGCTATCGCTCTCACTATCTCTCTTGCACTATCTCTCTCACTCTTTCTCACTCTCTTGCACTATCTCGCTCTCTCTTGCACTATCTCTCTCTCTCTCTTGCACCATCTCTCTCTTGCACTATCTCTCTCTCTTGCACTATCTCTCTCACTATCTCTCACTCTCTTGCACTATCTCACTATCTCTCTTGCACTATCTCACTATCTCTCTTGCACTATCTCACTATCTCTCTCGCACTATCTCAGTCTCTCTCTTGCACTATCTCTCATTCTCTTGCGCTATCTCACTCTCTCTTGCACTATCTCTCTCACTCTCTTGCACTATCTCTCTCACTCTCTTGCACTATCTCTCTCACTCTCTTGCACTATCTCTCTCACTCTCTTGCACTATCTCACTCTCTCTTGCACTCTCGCTCTATCGCTGTATCTCTCTTGCACTATCTATGCATCCCTCTCTCAATTGACTTCACTCCAATTAGCTTTCTTTGTTTTGTTTGCCAAAGCATATACACATGTATCATATAATACACAACATGTAACCTGAACAGGCAACAATAGCTGATAAGTCTGTAAAATAAATTAAATATAAATAACAAGTATATCCGCTCTTGCATGAATTGCCTTTTTAACGAGAGAGAGAGAGAGAGAGAGAGAGAGAGAGAGAGAGAGAGAGAGAGAGAGAGAGAGAGAGAGAGAGAGAGAGAGAGAGAGAGAGAGAGAGAGAGAGAGAGAGAGAGAGAGAGAGAGAGAGAGAGAGAGAGAGAGAGAGAGAGAGAGAGAGAGAGAGAGAGAGAGAGAGAGAGAGAGAGAGAGAGAGAGAGATTTCCTGTTTCCCCTTGGTTGTACAGAGCACAGTGTGCTTGATAACCAGTTATAACCTGTCAGCAGCCTTGATCACCCAGGCCTGTTGTTGCTGCTGGCCTCCCCAGGATCGCTGCCTCTTCCCTGGGAGGGGACGGCCAACCGGGGGGTGGTCAAGGAGTTTGTTTACCCTGGAGCTCTGAGCCTTGTTCCTGTTTGAAAAAACAGAACGTTATTGGCTAGCCCCTAACTTATTGTCCTTCTCACTCATTGAGAACCCTAAGCTGTGTGTGTGTGTTGTAGAGTCTGTATCATTGTGCTTTAGCAACACTTCTATTTTTGTAATTTTATTGTTTTTTCTTTTACCACATCATCGTCACTTGGTCTCATTTGACAAGAATATCTTTGGTTGCATCTCGACTCATTTTCTGATTCACTTTTGGATGACAGCGGATGCTTTGTGAAAAGAGGAAGGACTACGCCGTGCATGAGATCTGATAACACCGTTGTAGCTCATGGGTTATTCTCACTGTCTAGGGCCTTAACATTAAGGGGCCTTAACCTTAAGGCCCTAGACCTTGATTTAGATATTTCCTTGATAGTTACTAATTGACAATCGTTCACAGTCGTTACAGAGGAACAGACAAGGTATGGAGTACTATAGTAAGTGACATTAAGCTTGTTCTCAGACCACTTCCAGCTTCCACTGTCCATCATATGAACGACACTGTGCACGGCAAAGAAGACTCAAAGAAGACTTCTTCTCAAACGTCCTGAACTGCAATTCCTTCCCCCCATTTTTTTGCTCATACTGTTCTCTGAGGAGATTTCCTCTCCTGGAAAGCCTGCAGTTGTGATGTGCTGTGTGTGTAGTGTATAGATGTGTGTGTGTGTGTGTGTGGTTGTCTGAGCGGGGATGGGGGTGGGGGTGGGGGTGAGAAGAGATGGGTGGAGGGTGCATTCGTTTTGCAGGAAGGATGTGAGTTTGCTGAAGAGCTTTTCGCACAAAGAAAACGTCGCTCACGGTTGCCAGGGCGATGGCAGCTGCCAGATGGAGCTCTCCTCCAGCCCCCAAATACCAGCTCTGGTCGGGCCCAGGCACCCAGGCACCCAGCACCCAGGCACCCAGCACCCAGGCACCCAGCACCCAGGCACCCAGCACCCAGCCCGGTTCAAATGGATCTGCCGTGTTTTATTAGCTCGTTTATATAGATTTAAAAAACATAATCTAGAATGTCGCGTGTTATTGATAAAGTGCAGGATTGCTAAGGGGTGGGGGCGGCGGTGGGGGTGGGGGAGGCTGTGCTTCTTGTATTGTGTCTAACCCCAGTGAGGGGGGGTGGGGGGGGGGGGGGGGGGGTGGTGGCTGTCTGGGGCCCCAAGAGCTCCTTCCATTCAGAATCACTGATTCGCCCTCAATCACAGTGCACAGCAACACTGCTGTGTGTGTGTGTGTGTGTGTGTGTGTGTGTGTGTGTGTGTGTGTGTGTGTGTGTGTGTGTGTGTGTGTGTGTGTGTGTGTGTGTGTGTGTGTGTGTGTGTGTGTGTGTGTGTGTGTGTGTGCGCGCGCGCGCGTCCCATTAGTTTGATTAAAAGTGTGTTTACCCGTGTGATGTTATCAGAGAGAGTGTAAGTGGGTGCGTGTGTATGTGTGATTGTCCATTTCTTTATGAGAAAGTGTGCGTGGGATTGCTGAGTGAGTGTATGTGTGCATGTGACCAGCATGCTTGTGTGTGTCGTATAACGAAAGACGTAATACAAAACACAGCACACCCCATTGCTCTCTAGTGAAAGGGTGTGGTGTTTGGATTAATGTGTGTTTTTGTGTGTGTGTGCACGTTTGTGTGTGTGTGTGTGTTTGCACGTTCACACGTGTTGTGGATACATGTGTGAGCATTTCCCTGATTGAAACTGGAACACTGGTACCGCCCTAACTCATATCGTTGTCAGTCCCAGCGTGTAGCCACTTGTGCGCTTGCGTGCGTGCGTGCGTGTGTGTGTGTTTGTGCGCTCGCATCGCAGCAAAACACTTGAGGGCTGATGTCATGATTAGGAGTCCAAGGGGTGCTGCAGGGCCCCATGAAGTTCCTGGGCTCCAGCGCTGCAGCTTGTGTGTGTTTTGTGTGTCCACACATCTGTGGTTGACGTGGAGGCATCTCGTAGCAGCTGAGCCACATTACCACGAACACACTGAGGTGTGGTTACACAACTACCACTAGGAGTCCGTGTAAGCAGTGTATTCTGCGCACACCGCTCAAAGAAACACATGACACGTGTATACTTCTTTTTCTGGGTCCTATTACGTACTATTTATTCACTTAGCAGATGCGTCTATCCAAAGCGGCCGTCTGTGTGTGCAGGTGTGTGTGTGTGTGCGTGATGTTATGCCTCCTCAAGTCCACCTGTCACGCTTAAGTCAACCATGGTATTTGCTGATAAGTGTGGCTACAGCCGTGCTCCAACACAGCATTACTGTCCCCGCGTTGCCATTATCGTGTCCCTGCTAGCAGACCTGACGTGTACCTCCGACGATATCCTGACGGGATGCTACCTGCCTCCTGTAGGCGCCAGCGTGCATCGGGTGAAAAGGGGCCGACCCCCGACCCCCGGCCGAAGGGCTCTGGGTTCTGACCCCCAATGTCCACACAAGTCCGTTGGCCTGCGGGCCCCCGGAGAGAGAGGTGACCGCTTAGCACTACACGACACGTACACGCGTCCGTCGCCTCGGATGAGATCGTCTCGGGGACGGCCGGCGGGCGCGGGACAAATCCCGCGGAAGTCGGTACAAAAACGGGACGTGCCGTCAGACCTGGGAGCCAACGAACATGGTGAGGTCCAGGCGCTGCGACGGGGCTTAGCTAAACCATTTGCTAACAAATGCTC
Organism: Lota lota; assembly: GCA_026745465.1. Taxonomy (NCBI): domain Eukaryota; kingdom Metazoa; phylum Chordata; class Actinopteri; order Gadiformes; family Lotidae; genus Lota; species Lota lota. The sequence continues at coordinate 176,175 of JACYXH010000048.1, forward strand.
GGCCTCTTTCCTCATGATCTCCCCTTTTTGCCCCGGGACAACGGTAAGCATGCTGCTTGCTCATTGTGGTTACTTCATCATAAAAGTCCCGTCTCGTGCTTGTGTCCTGTGTCACGTGGCGACACGCAAGAAATGCTGTGTTACGGGGGGTCACGTTCTCAGTCATGTTTCCCATCGGCCTTATTGTCTTAAGGCCGTTGAGGTTGTCTGACCACATGGCTTTTTCAGTTCTCCCTGTGAAGTTGGCTGCTAACCAGGGCTATCTGTTGTTGTGTGAAACAATGGCACTTGTTAACAATGTCAAACATGTGTGTGTGGTTAGTAGTGGAGCGTGCATTCTAAATCTCCTGTGAGGAACTGCTTGTTTTTGTGCAGAAACAAATCAGAAATCAGAATCAGAAAAGCTTTATTGCCAAGTACGTTTTTTAAGCATACAAGGAATTTGTCTTGGTGATGTAGGTGCACGTCACGTTCTCTATTGCAGGTTAAACAGAACAAACAAAATAAGTGTAAATATATGTATAAATATATACACACAAGTTAGATTTACAAGAGCAGATTAAGTGCAGTGGCATGTAGAGCCAGGGGTGGGGTGTGGAGAGAGTCAGGGGGGTTTTACAGCTCTGTTAGTAGATGCACGGCCCCAATGCAGGTAAAGACTGCGGGGTCTACACGGCCCTCATATGAAGTCCGTGTCTGCGCTGCTGCATTGTACTGACAAGCAACCTCCTGTTACGGGTTCGTTTAACAGATGACCACATCCCTTTTCCTACCTCTCACCGTTCAGAAGACTTGACTGGTGGCAGGGTCACCTGTCACATAGCATAGTTCTGCTTCCCCCAGTACCGTTGAGCCTGTTCTTTAGATCTACTGTGCATTGCCGGCGATGGGGGGAAACGTCAAGTGATACAGCAAACGTTTGTTCAGGGCTGAGAAACATTATCTCCCTTCTCGTTTACGTATAGCACGTGTCTTCATTCACAAAAAGAGTTGATCAAGGCCTGAGTTTTGCAAAGCGCGTTGCGCAACGCGCTGCCTTTCTCTGTTGAGGCCTACAGTTTAAAAGAAAACAAAAGTAAAACAAACTGTTTGCTGCGTATTTTGTTTAGTGTTACTAGGCAACCACCGCATCGCTGTCCTTAGCCTAACCGCTATTTAAACATCCGTTCAAACATTTATCAGTGATCTAAACCTCCCTTATCACCCTCTCACTGAAAACCATTACAAAAAGCTGCACCCAGCTGCTGAAAGGCGCGGTGTCTGCTGGGGGCCTAATGCAGCCTTCTTTAGGCTAAATGTGTGACCAGCTTCAGGTTGATGCTGTAATGGTTGAGGCATTACTAATACGCTGTAATGGTAGGGCCTAATGTGGCCCAGTGCACCGGATGCATCCAGCTTGCGGTGTGTGTTTCCGGTGACGCCAAAGCGGTGAAGGGTGAAGTGTTTCAGTCTCAGAGCTGTTGAAGCCCTGCAGACACTGACTATCACCAGAGCACTGGTATCCATTAGTACGGCCGCTCTGATACTCACTCAAAGCTTTACTTTAGGTGTGCGTGTGCGTGCTTGCGTCTGTGTGTCTGTGTGTGTGTGTGTGTCTGTGTGTGTGTGTGTGCGTGCGTGCGTGTGTCTGTGTGTGCGTGGGTGTCTGTGTGTGCGTGTGTCTGTGTGTGTGTCTGTGTGCGTGCATGCGTGTCTGTGTGTGTGTGTGTGCGTGTCTCTGTGTGTGCGTGTGTCTGTGTGTGTGTCTGTGCGTGCATGCGTGTCTGTGTGTGTGTGTGTGTGTGTGTGTGTGATTGTGTGTGCGTCTGTGTGTGTGTGTCTGTGTGTGTGTGTGTGTGCGTGTGCACCGTGTCACGGTGAGCCAAGTTAATATTCAACGCGATCATACATCGTAACGGTTACTTTGCGTTTTATTTATGGGCTAGATACTACCACGCTGATAAAGTTGGAAGGTGTAGCCGGGGAGTTTTTACTACTAAGCAATGTTATTTCAAGAAGGTGTTATGTGAGCGTAATAAGAAACCCTTCCACGGGGCGTAGTCTAAAGGCTCTGAATATGCTCGCTCAGTGGACTTCAACACAGTGGAGCTAGGGCGGTTCTCCAGTGTACCCACACTGGGCCGTACGGTTTCCTAATCACTATTTATTCTCTGCTATTTGCCCACTATTTAATCGTTAAGCATGCACTTTACTCAAAGCGGTTCTTTTTCAATTCTTTACAATTCTGTGTTGCGAGCGCATCTTGCTCAAGGAAGCCACTGCGGCGGTCTCTTTCCTCGCTTGTTTTACATTTCTCAGACTCAGCTCGCTGACTTTTAACTGAAATCTGTCTTGATTATGACCTCATGTTGGTTTTGGTTTTGGTTTTTCTTACATCAGCTGTTATGTAATGCTTCAAAAAGCCGGGCTTATTCTGGCACTGTGTGTACAAACTTGGTGTGGTGTTGTGAAAGCCGTCCATTTAGCTCTTAATCTGCACTCTCTCTGATCACGGTCTATCTAGGGAGGGAGGTTGAGGGAAGTTGTTCAGTCCCACTGCATGACCGCCTGTGTCTCTGCTGCTCTCAAGAGGTCTAGGCGCGTCGCTGGCACAGCCCCGGGAATGACAGGAATCTGGACCTGGAGTGCAGAAGTAGTGGACCTCTGTCAACATGACAACACACAGAAAACTCGGACCGGGCTGGGAACGCAACCATCAAACGAAGAAGAACGAGCAGAGACCCAGACAGAGGAGAGGGATGGAGAGAACATGATGAGAGGACCCAGACGGAGGAGAGGGATGGAGAGAACATGATGAGAGGACCCAGACGGAGGAGAGGGATGGAGAGAACATGATGAGAGGACCCAGACAGAGGAGAGGGATAGGGAGAACATGATGAGGACCCAGGCGGAGGAGAGGGATGGAGAGAACATGATGAGAGGACCCAGACGGAGGAGAGGGATGGAGAGAACATGATGAGAGGACCCAGACGGAGGAGAGGGATGGAGAGAACATGATGAGAGGACCCAGACGGAGGAGAGGGATGGAGAGAACATGATGAGAGGACCCAGGCGGAAGAGAGGGATAGAGAGAACATGATGAGAGGACCCAGACGGAGGAGAGAGGGATGCGAAGCGATGGAGAGAACATGAAGCATACGGAAGAGGAGCGAGAAAGGGCACAGCACATATGAGAGGCCAGACTTGGAGGGAGGATGGAGGGAAGGATGAGTGAGGAGAGGGAGAGGTCGGACGGAGGAGGAGGAGGAGGAGCAGGCATCCTAACAGACCCTGAGACGTGAGAAGAGAGGAGAAGACTGCTGGGAATGGATGAGAGAGATGGGGGCAAGAGAAGACGAGGAGGAGCGAGCCCTTTGACTCCATCCCTCCACGGCAACTGTTTAGCTAGGGCGAGAGAGAGAGAGAGAGAGAGGGGGGATGACTTCGTAGTGTGTGTGGGAGCTAGCCTGCTTTGTGTTTGTGTATTGTTTCTGTATGTCTGTGTTCATGTTTTGGTTCCCTTGGTAAGAAAAGGCCCACAGGGGCATTGTTTTTTTATTATCTATGACGCAGTTTTCAGACCGAACAAACCCTTGGCCTCTCCTCTATTTAACCCGGGCATAATATGTCTTTCTATCCCTCCATTTTGTTTTGAATGCCCAAGTTTTTCGGGGGCCTTTTTTGTGCGGCGTGGCTCCAGTGTCCGTGCGTATGAATGCTGCCATTTAGTAGGAGCCGGCCGGGCCTCCGATGAAGCCACTGCTGAAAGGGACATAGTGGGGGGGGGGGGTGTTACATAAGGCCTTTGTCATGTCGCCGCGCTGCTCGGCCTGGGCCAGGGACGGGGGCAGCCGGGGGATGGGCCCCTCGGTTAGTCAGCAGGAAATTAGGGAAATAATAAAAAATGAAAATAAAAAGTTTGGCACTTTATTTATTTTTTATTTTTAGATGCCTTGTTTTCATTTCTACACGGCAAGAACTGACCCGCTTGAATTGAGGCAGAGTGGAGATGACATTGATGAACTCAAGATAGCCGTTTGTTCTAGGGATTCAAAATGAGTTGTTGAAGTTTTAGGGTCTGATATTCTGCTCTAACATCTGCCGGGACAGTTTATCCTGGGGGTTTGATTCATAATCAAGTCTATCAATAAGGTTTGATCTCATTGATATCGTTGATATATCAAAAATGCCATTGACAGAATCATTATTTTGCCTTTGTTTCGCTCACTTACTTGTTCCATAATCCCTCCTGTTCACAAATCTTTTGCATGCACAATGTATTGGGGCTACATTCGCACATACTCCGAAATCTGTGTAAGAAACACGATTGTATGTACGGACGAGTGGGATGGCTCAAAGTGAACAGTGAATAACCGACTTTCCTTCTCTCTCCACAGGGGGTGCCGAAGGCCAGGGTTGTATTCTCCAGCGCTTTCCTGAGAAAGATTGGGAGGACAACCCTTTCCCACAAGGGGTAGAGCTGGTACGTCAACGACACTCCGAATACTCACGCACAGGCTTTTCACACGTGCACTCCGGAGGAACTCCGGGGAATCGGGTCCGGAGATGATCCGGAGTTGCCCTTCCGCACGTGCGACACACAACAACGGGAGCTAAGCCGCATCAGACGCGTTCCCACATCGGAGAGGGACGCCGGACACTTTAGGCGAGGGGTGGCGCCCGGGCGGAGCGCGTAGGAGGCCGGACGCGACCCAAAAACCGCGCGCGGCCGGAGTCGCGGTGTTCCGCTCACGACCCCTCGAAGATGGCGGCTCGAGGTCTTCCAAGTCCGTCGTGCTGACTCTTCCTGCGGCGATATTCAATACGGCGTTTTGTCTCAGACGTGTGTCCGCGACAGAAGGGTGGGAGGGCAGAGCGAGGTCGGAACGCAAAATGCTTAGCGAGAAGAGAAAAGTGCGAGGCGGCTGCTCTCTGCTGGAAGGGCGGATTCTGACACTTGAGTTCACGCATGCAGCCCCACCGGGGATTACACGGAGAAGTTCAGATTTCGGTGCATGTGTGAAAGGCCCGTCACACTCACACATGCATTGTCACTGCCATGGTGGCACTCTCTGTAAGCAAGGCACTGCCAATGTGCAGGGGTTCTCTTCCCGGTGCGTTGGGAAGCAGTTGAAATCTGTGCTTACGCCGTCAAATTTGAAATGCAAATAAACGTAATAGTTTGTCTCCACCAACAATGCAAAGTTACCAAGTTAGTAGGGATGAGAGTCAGAACTGAAATTGTCTGACAAGCAGCCAAGACACGAGTATTCGTTACCATAATGATCCGAAACGGAGAAAAGCAAGTTTCTGAAGATACGAGCAGCGAATGTTCAGTATTTCTCAAACATTAATTGACCAATCAAAACTAGTAACCCACCAGCTGATGTTGGGCTCGTTTAATAATCTGTGGGCCGTGGGGGTGCAGACTTCAACTTGGGTGAACTGAGTTTGTTTGGAGTAGGACACAGTGTTTGTCATGTCCGTGTACCTTTTTTGGTCTAATCATTTTTTGTGGGTTTGCGGTCTACAGCCTACATAATTAACCAATCGTTATGTCAATAAATCTAAATAGGCCTGCCAGGAATACGCTATGTACTTAACAGGTTAGCAGTCAATCACAAAAAACACAATGGATAATAAATCATAATGCATTGCGTATCTCACTAGGAACTACTGCTAATATTAGTCTTTTATTGTGTACGCCTCAGTCAACACTGCACTACTTGCCCCTATCCCTTCTATCACCTAACATGTTTTGCGAGTGTCAATATTTGAGTCCCTAACCCTAACCCATAAATCCCAAGTACTTGAGATATATAAAATTTTTATTACCTTTTTTGGTCAATAGAAATGTTTATACTTTGACAATTCCTGGCAAGAAGTCTGTGTCCTTCAGTGTAAATGACGGATGGAATTTCCTCTCTCAGCCTACCGAATGAAGTTTAAGTTTAATGATAGCCCCAGCCCTACGTGACTCAGTCAGACAGACGGTCGGGTGTGTTGCTGCAAACATGTGGCTGAAACCACCTGTCTGAAGGTGTCACTGCAGGTGGATCTTCAGTGGCTAGCGTCACTTTAAAACAATGTCAATCCTCTTGTCAGTCAGTGCTGAATCCTTGCAAAACATTGATAAGGAATTATTCAAAATTTGGCTGGTAACCCATTTGTGCCAGGGTACTCGTATTCGTTATAAAACAATAACTGAACTCTTTTAAAAAAAAGTCTTTCAGCCCTTCATCAAACTATCTTGAGCACGAATTCAATCGCAAAAATGTGTGAAACAACCTTTAACACAACCATCTTTTACATGACAACGGGAAAGGAAGCGTTTAAAAATGGATGCGCCGCCACAGATAAACATGGCCACTTATTTGCCGATCGGCCGATGTTCGTCTGTACCGGCGCCTCCCTTGTCCCGGGCCTCTCCCCCCTCTCCCCCCTCTCCCAGCCTGTTGTAATGGACCCGTCTCCTCTCCTCCCTTCAGTTCTGTCAGCCCAACGGATGGCAGCTGGTGCCTCAGCGCCTCCCCCCCTCCTTCTTCGTGGCGGTTCTGACCGACATCAACTCAGAGCGCCACTACTGTGCCTGCTTCACCTTCTGGGAGGCGCTGGACCCCCCCCCTGTGAGTCACACACACACGCGCACACACATACGCACACATACACGCACACACACCTTCTGGGAGGCGCTGGACCCCCCCCCTGTGAGTCACACACACACGCGCACACACATACGCACACATACACGCACACACACCCACGCTCACACATTCATGCACACACGCACACATACACGCACACATACATGCACGGACACACGCACACGCACACACATGCATGCAGACACGCACACATACACACACACACATACACGCACACACACACACACGCACACACATGCATGCAGACACGCACACATACACACACACGCACACACATGCATGCAGACATACACGCACAGACACATGCGCACACACACGCACATGCACACATACACACACTCCGTGTTTGGAGATAAAAAAGGCATTGAGATATGGGAACAGCATTCAAGTCAAAACTAAACTTCCGATACTCAAATTTATTGGTTGCATTTCTTCCTTACTTTGTTGCCAGCGAGTCTTGTGTCATGTGTTACTATTGGCTGTTTAGTCATTTCGGAGACCCTTTAATCCAAAGTGACATGAGCGCGTGTGTTTGTGTGTGTTTGCGTGTGTTTGCGTGCGTGCGTGCGTGTGTGTGTGTTTGTTTGCGTGTGTGTGTGTGGGTGTGTGTGTTTGTTTGCGTGTGTGTGTGTTTGCGTGTGTTTGCGTGCGTGCGTGTGTGTGCATGTTTGCGTGCGTGTGTGTGTGACGCTACAGAAGGTGGACGAGGCCAGCGAGGTGGATGAAGACGAGGTGTCCTCAGCAGCAGCCGTCCAGCCTGCTCAACTCTTCGGCCCCAAGAGTCTGGTCCTGGTGTCCCGTCTGGACCACACCGATGTCTTCAGGGTACGCCCACAACAACAACAACAACAATGACGACGACAACAACCCCATCACATGTTACTGTTATCTATGGAGTCGTTTAGGACATGTTTACCCTGAGTCTTACAGTGAATTCATGTCGCTAATGAGCAGCAGGGAGGCTTACGCCTGCAGGTTAGGATGCGGACATCGAGGATCGAACCCAGTACCTTTTTTGGCTAATACCTTAGCACCAGAACTAAACCCCCACCCCCCCCCATCCCCACCCTAATGTTACATTTTATAACCTACTTACAGATCATTGATGTCTCATCATGACGTATGATGAGACATCAATGATCTTTCCTCCACCTGGTGAAAGAGTTTACCGCCAAATCTTTCCTGTGCACTTATACTGGCAGATTCGGCCCATTTCTTTATGCTTAACCTGAGCTGGTTGTACTCAAATGCAGTTCTTTGTACAATTTACATGGTGTGGAGTGTTTTTTGTTGTTCTTAGTCCATGTTCTGTCTACTACATATCATCACATCAAGTCCTGCCTCATCCTGTATTAAGTATGTGTGCTGAAACGAGAGCATCCTGTGGCCCTCTCACCGTCTCCCGTTTCCATGGTTACAGAACTGTTTAGGGCTGATCTACACGGTCCACTCGGACAAGCTCACCACCCCCCTGGAGACGGTGATCGGGAACCTGCTCAGCTGTGTCATCCCCATTGCAGGAGGCTCACAGGTAAATACACACCTGGATGGGGTGTCTACATCTGTCTCTGTCGCCGTCTGTCTCTCTCTCTCTCTCGGTCTCTCTCTCTCGGTCTCTCTCTCTCGGTCTCTCTCTCTCTCTCTCTCTCTCTCTCTCTCTCTCTCTCTCTCTCTCTCTCTCTCTCTCTCTCTCTCTCTCTCTCTCTCTCTCTCTCTCTCTCTCTGTGTGATGGAAATGGCGATGTGATTCTCTTCATGTAGTAGCTAGAGCTGTAACAGGAAAGACAAATAGACAGTAGTCCTGCTGCCTCGTGTGGTCATCAGATCCATGCACGTCACTAGAGGTAGGACACGTTCCTACACAGCGAGCGTGGCAGCCAATTGCTTTAGCTTATAGTTTTATGCTGCTCGCTAACTAGCTAACTAGCTAGCTGTTTTCATCACAAGATTTTTTTTACGTTTTTAGCAGCTTTACGGCTGCTTAGCTTAGGTACTGAAGGGTGTGGATGTTGCGCTTGCATGTGTGTAACTGAGCGTGTGTGTGTGTGTGTGCGTCTTTGATAGAAGAAGAAAAAGGTTTTAAACGTATGGCAGCTATCTAACGTCTTTTTTGATTTTCATAATTTTTTTATAGAAAATTGGAAAGAGTGACTTTACAACAAATGTTTAAAAAGTGTATCGATACATATTAGGTCTATCTATAAACAGATGATATTTAAGCATTGAACTTAAACCAAATATACCAAAATGGAAACTCTCCACAAAGCCTTTAACATAATTTGTAGTAAAGCAATATATAATACTACATATACTATTACTATTATACAGCTTATAATAATTTTTTTATGTATTTGTTGTGACCCTAGTGTGACGTTTGTCTGCGTCCCACTGTACACTGGTTCCTGTGTGTTACAGATAATTGAGTCCCCAGTTTGTAGTTTAGACTTGGGTCCTCATGCTCTGGCCTGTGACTGGCTGCTGGGCAGCTGCCTCCAGGTAACCCTTCTGCTATTCCGGAAGCTTCTGCGCCAATCAACAACCCAGTTCATTGTTGTTTGCTTTCCGCCCCCCCCCCCCCCCCCCCCCCCCAACCCAATCAAACGAATGTAGATGTAGTTTTTAATTTATTTGAGATTGTTCGTTTCATATGGCTTCCATTTCAAAGCCTGCGTGATTTGTGAGTGTGCTTATTTTTTATTTTGCCATGTACCCAAGTTTGCGACAGTTATGACAGTTATGCATTCATTAGCCAAATGCTAATGTTATGCAGTTGACCTAAATCAAAGGATGACAATGTACTTAAAACAACATGAGTCTGAGTGATTAGTCCACCCAGATCTAGTCAGAGTGAACACATGGATGGATTCAAACAGAGAACCACTCTTTACTTACTCTCTCTCATGATCCTCTCCTCAACCGTCGTGAAGCACACACAGCAAAACAATAGGGCTTGCACATCAGAGTGCATCATGGGAGTTTTTGTTGGCGATGCTCCGCCCCTTTTTGAGAGAACTCTATAGAGAGTTGTAGTAATGCAACATCCTAAATCAACGTAAACGTACTGTATGCTAGGGCCCATAAAAACCTGATTAGTCATGCCTCACGTGAGAAACACTGTGGCAGTTTCAAACACAACAATGTCACCTCGTAATGACTAATAATGAATGACTAAACAATGACCAAAACACCATTACTACCATTAACATTCCTATGCTTCTGTGCTTCCGCAATGGTCATTGCGTCTGACGGCACCATTTACGAGCGCTGCCCTCCCCTCCCCTACATTATTACTCTATTCTACTGTTACTCTACCCGATGTAGACTAGGGGAACCATCTCTACTTTATATGGGCGGATTCTCTTAACCCTGGCAAAGGATGCTAACTTCACGGCAACCTTCACTTTACATCAGTGGGTCTTCCAGCAAATCGAATGGGTTTTAGGGTTAGCGTCTTGCTGACACGTAGGCTAAGCTAAGAATGATGGTTTATTTATGGTTTTATACGGTGGTTTCTCTTAATATGGGTCATCATTATGTGCCTTATTAGCCGAAAGTTTAGGACCAAGATGGAAACAAGATGGCCGCTAGGTGAATGAGGCCCACAACGTTATGATGTAGCAACCCCCCCCCCCCCCCCCCCCCCCAACCTTGTATCATGGACATACCACTGCTGGACTCTAGCTGTGAGCTCATGGTGCCGTGAACGTTACCCTTGACCTCCTTATTATGGGATGCCTGCATTGTTCTTAACAAAGTTATGCCTTGGTTAACATGTCCGCTCAATGCTGAAAATGATGAAGTGAGACACAAACACACACTTACCTCCTTATCTTAACTCGTTCACCCCCCTCCCCCCCCACTCGAATTAAACACACTTACTTACTTTATTTCTCTGTTTAAATATTTCTTTTCCTCTCCCTCTCCCTCTTACTCTCTCTCTCTCTCTCTTTCTCTTTCTCTTTCTCTTTCTCTTTCTCTTTCTCTTTCACTCAATGTCTTTTGACGGCCTAGGGAACTGGTTTGTTCAGCCTCTGGACTACCAAGAACAAACAGTTCCCTCCTGTTCTGATCTTAAGCAGTGATCACCACTTAAACACGCACGCACGCACGCACGCACGCACACACAGTTGTGTAGTCAGAGTTTCCCCCTTCGGGAATTTACAAGTGGTAAATGTCCTGCAAGATCTACGGAATAATTTCCAGTTAAGTTACAAAGGCCATTCAAGTTTAATGCCACTTTCTGTCAAGACACACACACACACACACACACACACACACACACACACACACACACACACACACACACACACACACACACACACACACACACACACACACACACACACACACACACACACATTGTTTAGTGTTCCAGTATAACTCTGAGAATATTTGAATGATAGATTAAAACTGGGAAGAAAAAGGCCAAAAGGGTTGAAAGTGGGGGAAATCTAAGGTTTCGGGAATTGCACAAGTTGCAAAAATCGAGGTCATTGGCTCTCACTGCCTCTCCATCGTTTTCCAAAAGCACATTCCTGGTCGTTAGAGCTGCTGGACTCAGGGCATGAACTCAGGACAACCTATTAGATCCCTCGATACAGTGACGTGGGTGGCCGAGTTTGGTTCATTAGGGATGATTGGATCTAAATCGAAACCAAAGTTATGATTTGAATGACTGTTTGGTGTCTGGATCCTTTGTGGTCCCCGAATCGGTATTCTAACCGCTTTGACCCTTGCAGTTTGTAATTTATCAAATCATATAAAGAAAATGAACATAAAAAATACAATAAAAAAAAAAGAATCGGGTTCAAATAAACCATGGAAAGATAATGCAATACAGTGTATGAGTTGATGCGTGCGTTTGTGTGCAAGTATGTGTGTCTGTGTCTGTGTGTGTGTGTCACAAAAAATCACATATTGAAGCATTCATTGTCCTCACATTGATGTTGCATTTGTGGGGCCCCTGACTCCAAAATGGCTGCCATGCTGGGAAGAGCAGCCATGCTTGTATCATCCTTTCCCGCCACGTCTTAAATGCATCTTGTTGTTGTTGTCGCAGCTCTCATCCTGTTATTTTCCCACCCATGGCCTGGCCGTCCACACCACTCAAAGCTCATGTTGACGCCTGTAAATGCATATGTCATGCTAATGTGTTATTGTTAAGTTTGGGGCTGTGACCTCAGCCCCTTCTGTCTCTAACTCGGTCTCATCCTACGTTTTTGTGTTTTTATTTACTGTGTGTGTCTGCACGTTGTGCGTCTCTCTCTGCGGTTTGCTTGTGTAGCGGGGCCAGGAAGAGGAGGAGGAGAGTTTGGTACGCCTTCCTAAGTTCACCCCCACCCCCCCACCCCCCACCCCCCCCTTCCTCCTCTCTACAACCAATCAGCTCTTACCTGTCCCAGTTTACTTCCTGCCTGCTCTTCGTTGCCTACCCTTCTGCTTTGCCTCAGCCAACCAATCAATACGTCTTTCCGGTAAAACCACCAATCATATCGCTTCAGTACTTAAACCAACAGCTGATCAAAATTTTATTATATTTTCATGATAACCGGTCACTTGCGTTTCTTTTATTAACGTCATTGACTAGTTAACATCACTGAGCGGCTTTTGGAGGTAAAATCAGAAACATTGTTTTGGATGATGTAGTGAGTTATGGAAATTCTTGGGATTTGACGATGAAATCATTGATTTGCTTTGATCTTAGATTATTTATGGAAGGTTAAGTAAAGTATTGTTACGATTCATTGTCTTTACTCAGGATAATGGGCTAATATTTAATTCTTACCAGTCACATTTTGTATTTGCTTGGTCTTTAAATAAAGGACAGCAGCCACTGCTGCCAAGTGACTACATTGTCCCGATCTTATACGACAGGATCAGAGGTCGGTTGAGCAGCATGTGCATCCTACCAGCGTCACTGTAGCTGCTGCTGCCGCTGATGTATGCTACGCTAGTTATCACTGTGCAGTACGCGTCCATACACACCCACTCACATTGGAAGCGCTTTCACGTGGATTGCGTGCCCCAGAGAAACGGCGTCGTTTCACCCAGGCCGCTCGTAAAGGCAGGCGTTCCTAGAATCATTTCTACAGGTCCCAAGTTAAGGAGAACGGGTGCGCAATCAGGACATCTATGATTGGGATTTTCCCCACTTTAGTTTCTGTTTAATATTTACCTTTTAATGTTCAGGAAACGTTCAAGCGTTTTGTTTTACTTGGCGCGTCGAGGCAAACCGAAACCAGTGACGATTTTAATCAAGCGAAGCCAAACCGAATTCTGAGAAGTTGGTTAAGACGATTTGCATTTTCCTTTAATATGTATAATTAATCAAAATAGATAGATAGAAAGATAGATAGATAGATAATGCTTTATTAATCCCCGGAGGGGAAATTCTCGTGATACAGCACAGCAGCAGTCAAGGAAGATAGACAAGATATAATACAATACAATACAAAGTAGTGCTAAAGTAATGCTAAGGAAATGCAAAAGTAAGGACAAACCGAACAAACAAGGCCAATCTTTCACATAGTAAAAAGTTGTGCAAATGATAGACGGCTGCCCATTTTCATTCATTCAATCAACAATGTGAAAGTGCTCGAAATGTGTACAAACCCATACCTGAAGAACGCTGATCCAGTGTTCAGCAGTGCGACCCGCGCCCTGGTGGGATCTCTTCTGAAACATAAACCCAGGGTTTCCGTCCACAACGGAAGCCCATTGGTTGCGTGCTGTTCTGTGGGTCGCCTCTCTGTACTCTCCTTCTAAGATTCACATCCCACATTTCACCGACCGACCTCGATCGCGCGTGAGTAGCGGTCGATGCATCGCCCGTCCCCCTTCGTCTCTTGCCCTTAGCTTGCGCCTCCGAATAAATTTAGACATCGGTTATGAAGGGCTTCATGGTTAATTTATGGAAAATGGACGTGTACTAAAAATAGGGATGGTTCAATAGTTGTATTACTCGCACAGAAGCTAGTCACCGTTTTGGAATCAGCCGGTGTTTCACTGTCAATTGTAATATTATTATTCTTTTCTTTTTATTTAGCCTAGAGTTTGTCTCCTAGTCTGTACTACACACGGTAACCAGCGATACATAGATTCCACCCTACTGACGCAACTTCCACCTTGTCCTTCAATCTCCGGACGAGCTGTGATTAAGATCACAGCTCGTCCTAGTGCAGGAAACACCTGCTGTTCCGTTTGACATTTCCTTCTCAATAAAGGTTAATTGACACGGTCAACGTTTGTTGTCGGGGATGTTGCCATGGTGTCCTGCCCAGTTCTATTCTCTTGCTGATCAGCTGGAATGGCTTGTCTCCCCCACCCTCCCCCTCTTGCTCCCCCTCCCGGTTCTAATGTACCTGCTAATCCACTGGGATTCACCATCTCTCTCCCTACCCCGACTCACCCCGTGACGTCCAATCACTGGGGCTTTGCAGCCGAACGCAAAGACCCCCGCCTTCTTCACGCCCAGAATTCACGTATTGTTTTGTTTTCTGCTTCTCTCTCTCCCTCTTTCTCTCCATCCGTCTCTCACGCTCTCCTTCTTCCCTCTCTCACCTTCTGTCTGTCTCTCACTGTCTTTCTCTCACCTTCTGTATCTCTCTCTCTCTCACCCTTTGTCTCTCTCTCACCCTTTGTCGCTCTCTCTCACACTTTATCTCTCTCTCACCCTTTGTCTCTCTCTCTCACCCTTTGGCTCTCTCTCTCACCCTTTGGCTCTCTCTCTCTCTCTCTTCTCTCTCACCCTTTGGCTCTCTCTCTCTCTCTCTCTCTCTCTCTCACCCTTTGGCTCTCTCTCTCTCTCACCCTTTGTCTCCCCCACAGAGGACCATTACGTTGGGTGCGGGCGACCGGCAGGTGATCCAGACCCCCATCGATGACTCGCTCCCCGTCAGCGGCAGCAGCGTGGCACAGCTCTTCAGACAGCTGGGTGAGAGAGAGAGAGAGAGAGAGAGAGAGAGAGAGAGAGAGAGAGAGAGAGAGAGAGAGAGAGAGAGAGAGAGAGAGAGAGAGAGAGAGAGAGAGAGAGAGAGAGAGAGAGAGAGAGAGAGAGAGAGAGAGAGAGAGAGAGAGACACACAGAGAGAGAGAGAGAGACACAGAGAGAGAGAGAGAGAGAGAGACTCCTCCTCCCAGGGGATGTTGTGTCGCCATCATGTCAACTCTCTTGTTATATATGTGCTCCACAGGAAGTATACGAGGAAACGTTTTTTATTTATTTATTGAAAACAATGTACATAGAATGATCTAATTTTATGAGTCAAAGTTGTTTACGCTAGAATTCACCATCGGGAATTTAAGTTTGCAGATTTTCTTTGTTTGGGACACTGATGGCTCGCTGGCCGCCATCTTGGTTCCAAACACTAGCAGTGTTAGGGTTAGCCTCATATGGGCCAACCGAAATTCTGCCTTCAGTCCCATCCCCTTGCTAGTGTTTAGAACCAAGATGGCCGCCAGGTGATTAAGGCCCATAGGATGACATGAGGATGACGATGGATCCATATGCATCCATCCCATCAGAAAGGGCTTTTCGGGCGAACGCCAAGGTTGAGGTTTCTTGAAGGACATGTTGTGCGGTCGAGCCAACATGGTCGTTTGATTGAATAACCGACCGCTGATGTATAAATTGGATTACTGCAGATACTCTGTGCCTACATCAGAGCTCAACATAATGACATTTGCAATGTTTAACTAAATTAAATGTAACAATTGGCACCAGAATGGATCTCAGCCGATGACTTCATTAGCGTTGGCTGTTGGTTAACCAATATTTGTTCATTTATCAGTGAAATTATAAATAGTGCAAACAGTATTGCCACCATTTTAGGAGCAGCGTTTCTTAACGCAAAGCGATTGATGCGAGCTCATACCCCAGAAGGACGTCCACTCTACATCGATGCTGCAGTGTCATTCTCTACATCTCTGCGCTCCTCAGGCATCGTGAATGTCCTGTACCTCTTCTGTGCTGCGCTGACCGAACACAAGATCCTCTTCCTGTCCGGCAGCTACCAGCGCCTTACGGACGCATGCCGCGGCCTGCTGGCCATCATGTTCCCGCTCAAATACAGGTGCGTCCCCCCCGTCCCCCCCCCGCCCCCCCGCCCCAGGACATGTCTTTGAACTGCACCTGCATGCCCGGAGCACAACCGCAGGTGAAGGTGCCTTTACTGACTTGAGATCACACCTGGACTCAAACGAAATCGCTTGTGTGTTCAAGTAGCCGTGTTCTTTAAAATAACCGAAAGGGAAGCCGTCTGAATAACTGGTCAGTGCGCCGTGCCATGGAAGACCATCGAATGAGGAATGCTTTATTTATCTTTATCTTTTATTTTGAAAGAGCCTGACTCTGTGTCAGTCTGTAAAGAGTCTGTCGCTTCCTGTGGACCACTAAGTGCCGACCACATAATAGCCCATTTCCCATTACCGTTTGATAAATGACCTTTCCTCTGCATTGCTAGCACAACCAGGCAGGTTAGTGATGAGAAGTCAGCAGACGACCGCGCCCACCTCACACTGTGAGGTAGCAGGGTCATGCTCCGATTATAGAACTGAGCTGAAAAACTAAAGGAAATGTAGAACCGGCGATCAGCCTTTTAACCTAAAAGATGTAGGTTTGACAGTCAAGTGATGCTGACTTCCTGTTTGTCTTTGGGTTTTCCCCTGTGTGTGTGTGTGTGTGTCTGAGTTTGTATGCGTCTGTGTGGGTGACTTGGTTTGTATGTATGTGTGCGTGTGTCTGGGCTTGTGTGTGTGTGTGTGTCTGGGTTTGTGTGTATGTGTGTGTGTGTTTGTATGTGTGTGTGTGTCTGGCTTTGTGTGTGTGTGTGTGTGTGTCTGGCTTTGTATGTGTGTGTGTGTGTGTGTGTGTGTGTGTGTCTGGCTTTGTATGTGTGTGTGTGTCTGGGCTTGTGTGTGTGTGTGTCTGGGCTTGTGTGTGTGTGTCTGGGCTTGTGTGTGTGTGTGTGTGTGTGTGTGTGTGTCTGGGCTTGTGTGTGTGTGTGTGTGTCTGGGCTTGTGTGTGTGTGTGTGTCTGGGCTTGTGTGTGTGTGTGTGTCTGGGCTTGTGTGTGTGTCTGGGCTTGTGTGTGTGTGTGTGTGTGTGTGTGTCTGGGCTTGTGTGTGTGTGTCCTCACAGCTTCACCTACGTCCCCATCCTCCCGGGCAAACTGCTGGAGGTCCTCAGCACCCCCACACCCTTCATCATCGGCGTCAACTCCTTCTTCCGCTCTGAGACTCAAGAGCTGGTGGGTGTCTGCACACACGTCCTGCTGCCTCAGACTGGTGCCTCCCCAGTGCTCAGGGCCAACACCCATTCATCCATGACGTAGTCTCAAGATAACGTGGCTACCTCACGAAACACAAGCTGGTGCCAGTGCAGTGAATCGGGTGTTTCTGAGGCTGTATTAGCACACCTTTAGCTAATACGCTGATCTTAGCCCAGCCGGTTAATGTCAGTGTCTTTCTGTTGTTGTCAAATGACAAAACAGGAAATGAATGTTGTAACGTTGTTGTCACCAGCAGCGTGTCTTTGTGTATCGGGTTCTGTCAGGGTTTGTCCATTTCCACTTTTTCAGGTTTTCTCAGGATTATGTTACACAGTGGGATGGGAATCCAAGCTTTTGATTAAAATCGGACTGGGTTTAATTTAAACTTGCGCTGACCCGTAAATGACTCACCTGTGGCCCAGTGAGCTCGTCTGTCCGTCCTCTGGTAATTCGGCCCCCCCGCTTGAGTGTCGCTAATACTGCTTTGATTGTAACAAAGTGCTCGAAATCTGCACAGCAACAACGGCCTTATTGAGTAGAAAGTATGGAGGAAAAAAAATTGTTGGATCACCTGTGAAACTTTTTCAGATTACAACCATTGCCTCCTGATAAGACAAGAAATGAAACGTCCATAAAGGGGATGTGTGTGTGTGTGTGTGTGTGTACTTCCCCAACTGTCACTCTGTAGTGGAGCGTCTCTTAACAATGAGAAGCTGTGTTCTGTACAGTCTGATCGCCGTCGTTAATGAAACACGGATGTGTGTTTTGAACTGTTATGGGGGTCAGACATCCTGCGATGAACGAGTGCCGACAGGGGGACCTTTGTAGCGGCGCTACGCCGATGATATGGCTTTGTATGTGGGTGTGTAGCATTCTGTTGCGGCTAAGATGCGGGCCTTGCTAGGAAATGATAAGAATCGGACCTGCTTACGGGTGCACTAGTCGTACTAGTGGATCAGGTACCTGATCCTTGTGTTTGTGTGTTTGTGGTTGATTGCACACGCGCTTGTCTTGCCTCTGCGAGTGGGCGCGTAAAATGTTAAAATATTTACGTGCATTATATATTTTATTGTGTGTGTCTGCCCCTGTGTGTGTGTGTGTCTGCCCGTGTGTGTGTGTGTGTCTGCCCGTGTGTGTGTGTGTCTGTCTGCATGTACCTGTGTGTGTGTGGGTGTATTTGTCTGTCTGTGCATTTGTATTTGTCTGTACCTGTGTGTGTCTGCCCGTGTGTGTGTGTGTGTCTGTCTGTGCATGTACCTGTGTGTGTGTGTGCGTGTGCGTGTGTGCGCGCGCGCCTGTGGGTGTACCTGTGTGTGTGTGTGTGTGTGTGTGTGTGTGTGCGTGTTGTTGCGTGTACCTGTGTGTACGTGTGTGTGTGTGTGTGTGTGTGTGTGTGTGTGTGTGTGTGTGCTCCTAGCTGGACGTGATCATCGCGGACCTGGACGGAGGCACGGTGACCATCCCAGAATGTGTGCACATCTCTGTGCTCCCTGAGCCCATCCTGCAGCAGACCATGACGGCCCTCTCCATGGTAACCGCCTCCTCCTATCGTAGTATTACTTTTGATGTCGTATATTCAGTATTCAGTTAACTTAAAACCTGCACAATGTCATATTTTCACTATGCAAAATGTAATGGATGATTAGTGACATGTGATAGAGATTCAAGGGTTGGGGCTTAACCAGGTGATGGTTTGTTTGGTGTGGGGGGGGGCCAGAGCAGAACCAGGTGATGGTTTGTTTGGTGTGGGGGGGGGGCCAGAGCAGAACCAGGTGATGGTTTGTTTGGTTGGGGGGGGTCGGGGCCAGAGCAGAACCAGGTGATGGGTTTGTTTAGTGGGGGGGGGCAGAGCAGAACCAGGTGATGGTTTGTTTGTTTGGGGGGGGGCTAGGTCTCGGTGTTCGGGTCCTTCTGAATGATGAGTCATAGTGGAGACGGTGTGTTTGGGTTCAGTGGCTGTGGGATGAAGGGCAGGGGGTGGTGGGAACTGTGGTGAAGCCCTCGTCTGGGTTTATTTACAGATGGCTTTTATTTACAGATGTGTGCCAGCTTGGACCAGCACTTAATCTGTTTGTTAAGGTTTTTTAAACTTTAAACTGCGTTTGTTTCTTCAACGTGACCTTCTAAATTTGAATCCCATAACAGTCATAATTCATAAGGAATCACATAAATATCCCATTGTTTCGTGATTATATAATCTCTTTAGTCTATGCTTCAGGGCTTTAAGTACATTGCATATTATTGCAACTATTTTGTGAAGCTCATTGCACATTGAAGACATGAACCACATTATTGTCCGAGACGTTAAGATGGTATGTATGGTATCTAAATGCTAGATACTGGTACAGAGTTACAATGCCCTCTAGTCCTTTGCCTGGTTTAGGAAATAAGAGACGGGCTGGACACAAGCCATTACTTACCTTATTAAATCTCTTGCCTGTGCCAACAAGGATACTTGTGTGCGTGAGTGCGTGCGTGTGTGTGTGTGTGTTTGTGTGTGTGTGTGTGTGTTTGCGTGTGTGCGTGCGGGAGGGTCTTGTGTAGTCCTGGTCCTGCAGACCTGTGTCTGACTGCACCGTCTGGCACCAGCTCTGGACGGCCCAAGGTTCTGTCTAGAGGGGTTCTGACCCGCTCTCTCTATTCCCCCCAGCAACGCTGTAGGGAACGAAGACATAGAGGGACGCAAAGGTGTCAGTCAGCCAACCAATAAACCAGCTGGCCAGCCAATCACCCAGACACAATCAGTCGTCCCAGCCAATCAGCAAGCGACTTAAGTCAGCCTGCCCACCCCTTAAAAAACAGCCTACCACTAAGCCAGCCAGTCAACCAGTCAGCCAATCACCCAGTCACAATCAGTCATCCCAGTCAAATCAGCAAGCGACTTAGTCAGCCTGCCCACCCCTTAAAAAACAGCCTACCACTAAGTCAGCCAGCCAACCAGTCAGCCACTTTAGCGCATGGCTGGGATGGGAATGAGAAAACAGTGAGAGTCTGAAATAAGAACCAATCAGAAAAGGTTGTACGCGTACTTGAACTATCCTGATCCTTCGTGGAAGTCTGATGTTGTTGTTGTTGTTGTTGTTGTGGTAGGTGTTGGACCCAGAGCTGGAGTTAGCCGACCACGCCTTCCCCCCATCCTCCATCCAACCCTCCGCCCTCAAGATCCAAGTAAGAGACGTCTCCGCCCTGCGCCGTAACCTCTATGTCCTCGGGTTTGCCTCCCGCTAGTCTGTAACGAGTCCAGCGGCTACTGCAGCGTCCTACTGCAGCTTGCAGAGAGCTCTCTTTCTCGTTGAGCAGCCACAATCCCTCCAAACGAACGCAGACTCACCAGTGTGCTCTGCGCCCCTCAGGATAAGGAGATCCGGGGCGTCTTCCTCTGGCTGTTCGCCCGGCTGTTCCAGGGCTACCGCTGGTGTTTACACATCATCCGCATCCACCCCGAGCCGGTGATCCGGTTCCATAAGGTACCGTTTGTAGCAACGACCACTACTACACGCCACCTAGGTGGCTGCCATACTCCACCTAGGTGGCTGCCATACTCCACCTAGGTGGCTGCCATACTCCACCTAGGTGGCTGCCATACTCCACCTAGGTGGCTTCCATACTCCACCTAGGTGGCTTCCATACTCCACCTAGGTGGCTTCCATACTCCACCTAGGTGGCTTCCATACTCCACCTAGGTGGCTGCCATACTCCACCTAGGTGGCTTCCATACTCCACCTAGGTGGCTTCCATACTCCACCTAGGTGGCTTCCATACTCCACCTAGGTGGCTTCCATACTCCACCTAGGTGGCTGCCATACTCCACCTAGGTGGCTGCCATACTCCACCTAGGTGGCTGCCATACTCCACCTAGGTGGCTGCCATACTCCACCTAGGTGGCTTCCATACTCCACCTAGGTGGCTTCCATACTCCACCTAGGTGGCTTCCATACTCCACCTAGGTGGCTTCCATACTCCACCTAGGTGGCTGCCATACTCCACCTAGGTGGCTGCCATACTCCACCTAGGTGGCTGCCATACTCCACCTAGGTGACTTTCCTCGGGCTCCTCCAAACGAATGGACACAGGGTGGTGGTGTTGAAAGACCGGTTTATTGCCAAGGTTGAGTACGATGGCGCATGCAGATGGTGCTCCATGCTGCCATGCAGGAGATCTCTCCCTGAGTGTGTGTGTGCGGTGATGGCTGGTTCAACCTGTGCACACTGATTGCTCAATGTGCAACAGGTGTGCAGCCCCACCCAGCCCCAGAGTCCAGTCAGTCTGACTCGGGCCAGGTGAGGCTGCTTCAACCAGCCGTCATCCACACACACTCCCACAGCGTTATAACAACCCGACGCTACGCTGCACGGTCCATCGTGTCGTTTGCGTCTGAGGTTCGCTCGGGCTGAGCTTATTGCATTTATTTATTTTATTTATTTATTTTCTACCCTTGGTGTGGTGTGTTTCCAGGCGGCCTTCCTGGGTCAGAGGGCGCTCTCGGAGGATGACTTCCTGATGAAGGTTCTGGACGGCATGGCGTTCGCCGGGTTCGTCTCGGAGCGGGGTCCGCCGTACAGGACCACCGACCTGTTTGACCACGTGAGTCTCACGGCGTCGAGCGTAACGTCCGGGACTCTGCGTCGTTTCACTCGCACCGCCGCCGCCGCCGAGGAGCAGCGCTGTGTTAAAACGTGAGGAAGGAAACGTTATGGGGGACCGCATGTGACCTCACTTCCTGTCTCCACAGCTCATAGCCAATCAGGTGGAACGCATTCGGCAGGAGGAGGCCTGTCCGCAGAAAGTCATGAGTCACGTCAAGGAGCTGGCCGAGCAGCTCTTCAAAAACGTACGTGTTGCTGTCGCACAGAGCAGGGTAACCGAGGTCTTTACCGTGTCTTGGTGTCCCTGCTTTGCCTATTTCTTCCTTATGTTTTTCAATTCTCTCTCTCTCTCTCTTTGACCTGCTCTTGCTCTGCTCTCTCTTTCTCTTTCTCTTTCTCTTTCTCTTTCTCTTTCTCTTTCTCTTTCTCTCTCTGCTCTCTCTCTCTCTCCCTCCCTCTTTCTCTCTCTCTCTCCCTCTCCCTCTCACTCTCTCTCTCTCTCTCTCTCTCTCTCTCCCTCCCTCTCTCTCTTGCTCTCTCTCTCTCTCTGCTCTCTCTCTTTCTCTCTCTGCTCTCCCTCTCTCTCTGCTCTCTCTCTTTCTCTCTCTGCTCTCTCTCTGCTCTCTCTCTCCGCTCTCTCTCTCTGCTCTCTCTCTCTCTCTGCTCTCTCTCTCTCTGCTCTCTCTCTCTGCTCTCTCTGCTCTCTCACTCATCCCGCTCACTCTCTCTCTCTCTGCTCTCTCTGCTCTCTCACTCATCCCGCTCACCCTCTCTCCCCCTCCCTCCTCCCCCTCCTCCCCCTCCAGGAGAACCCCTACCCGGCGGTGGCCATGCACCATAAGGTCCAGCGGCCGTCGGAGGGCCCGAGCCGGAACGCGCCCCAGAACGCGGCCCCCTTCCCCCTGCTGGACGACGTGACGGTCCAGCTCTTCGTGGACCACGCCGCCTCCAAGCTGCAGGCCGCCCCCCCAGCGGTGAAGGCCGAGCTCAAGGCCATGGTGCCCTCCGGACCCCCGCTGGGTGAGACGGGGGGGGGGACCACGGGGGAGGACCGGGGAGGCGTTTCCATGGCGCTGGCCATGGACTGCCGTTGAGCGGGGGTCCGCAGGCGAGGGGACGTACTTTCAGGGAGACGGAGAACAATCGCAGAAAATCGGAATCACAAACACAAAAATAGTTGTAACCCTAGCCGATAAATTGCAAATTACGGTAACGAAAACCCCACAACAACTGGAGAGAGTGCAGAGCAGCGATCGTACTCTCGACAGGAAATGTCTTGTCATTGGAGGAAGGGGTGGGAATCCCTTATTTGCATGAATAAATGTAAACCATAAGAACAGAGTACATCCTCATCTTATTTAATCCATAGCTCTTTGCTTAGTTAACGTTGGCGTTGCTTTTTTATTCGTTTACTTTGTCCCCATGTGTACGAATTACACACTCCCGTCACGTTATATTGTCGTGCTAAAACTGTTTACATGCCATAACAAAACAACCTTAATAAGATAAGGAAGCATTTTCCTCAAGGATTGTTTACGTTTAAAACTAACCTGCAATGGTGCATTCAAGGGTTTTATGTTAGATTACGACGTCTGTCAGTCTTTTGCAGTGAGGGAAGTGAGTTACTGATTCCTGAATACGATCTTACTGTAAACACTAGTCATTTGGATAAAGTTGTGAGATTAAATGATTTAAAGATTAAAGATAAAAATAACCACACTGTCATAATGTCAATGCAAATTGGTTATTCCAGGAACCATAGAATTTCCATGCTTTGATATTATTTATTATCGCTGAACAAATTGTATCCCAGTGTTTGCCTATGCCGGCTTTGCTTAGAAACCAAAGGGTACACAGAAGACTTTCAGTACCCACAGAACTGAAGCTTTATCTGTGATATTGTAGTGTCTGCTTTTTAAAGCCAATGTCCCAACCATTCTGGCATCTTTGTGGTTTGAATGACAGATGAAGGTACAGACAGCTTCTACAATCTTTCAAATGGAAAAATGCTCTCAACAAATCGTGGAAAACCTCTTAGTAAAATGGGAAGTGGGCAAGAATGATGCATGGGTTATTTTTCTTCCAGTGTCAAAGAGTGCCCTACCATGGCCACCTAAACTCTTTCAGCGTCCTGTCCAAACTCAACACAGTCCCCTAATCTTCCTCCCAGTGTGTGTTTTAATGGGGGTACGGGGGGGTGCTTGTGTGACAAATGGCTGCCTGTCTGACCACCCTTCTCCGTCTCCACAGGGGACGTGGTCGATCGCCATGGTAGCGTGCTGGCCAATAGCGCACGGCGCTTGGAGGTGGTCCGGAACTGCATCACGTACATCTTCGAGAACAAGATGCTGGAAGCCAAGAAGGTACCAGAAAGGTTCCCTGAGATGACTTTAGTGTCTCAGACCTTGTTAGCTCGTTAGCACGGTGACTTCATATGACCGATTCCATAAGATATGCCGAAACGTTAAGTAAAACAGAATTATGAAGTCTGCACTTTTTAAAATTTTTCACTTTTGTTACGATCCAATCGTATTCTGAAGGATCAGATCAGATGAATACTAGTCTGTGTCCTGTGGTGGTTACCTGTTAATGTGTAAATATTCAGACTACGGAATAATGAAGTTCAACATTATACTTGGTTTAACTCATTTTTAGTCTGCTAGTTATATTAAGCTAGCAAACTATAATTTACGATAATTCCCTTAAAGTGATGAATCATAAAAAAAAAATTGTGCTTCGGGATGTAGTGCTACTTCTAATCCGATAGTTCTGTCGTGATGATCTCCCCCTAGCTGATGCCGGCGGTACTGCGTGCGCTGAAGGGTCGCGCCGCGCGGGTCTGCCTCACCCAGGAGCTGAACCAGCACGTCCTGCAGAACCGGGCCGTGCTGGACGACCAGCAGTTTGACTACATCGTCCGCATGATGAACTGCACCTTACAGGTGAGCCTCTGCACCTTACAGGTGAGCCTCTGCGGCTTACAGGTGAGCCTCTGCGGCTTACAGGTGAGCCTCTGGGGCTTACAGGTGAGCCTCTGCGGCTTACAGGTGAGCCTCTGGGGCTTACAGGTGAGCCTCTGGAGCTTACAGGTGAGCCTCTGCGGCTTACAGGTGAGCCTCTGGGGCTTACAGGTGAGCCTCTGGGGCTTACAGGTGAGCCTCTGCGGCTTACAGGTGAGCCTCTGCGGCTTACAGGTGAGCCTCTGCGGCTTACAGGTGAGCCTCTGCGGCTTACAGGTGAGCCTCTGCGGCTTACAGGTGAGCCTCTGCGGCTTACAGGTGAGCCTCTGCGGCTTACAGGTGAGCCTCTGCACCTTACAGGTGAGCCTCTGCGGCTTACAGGTGAACCTCTGCGGCTTACAGGTGAGCCTCTGCGGCTTACAGGTGAACCTCTGCGGCTTACAGGTGAGCCTCTGCGGCTTACAGGTGAGCCTCTGGGGCTTACAGGTGAGCCTCTTGGGCTTACAGGTGAGCCTCTACGGCTTACAGGTGAGCCTCTACGGCTTACAGGTGAGCCTCTGGGGCTTACAGGTGAGCCTCTGGGGCTTACAGGTGAGCCTCTGGGGCTTACAGGTGAGCCTCTGGGGCTTACAGGTGAGCCTCTGGGGCTTACAGGTGAGCCTCTGCGGCTTACAGGTGATCCTCTGCGGCTTACAGGTGATCCTCTGCGGCAATATCTCCAAACGTCTTCCTGACCTGAGGAGCAGTAAACCATTAATAATTTACATGGCAGCTACGTGTACGTTTGCTCGACTACAAGTGTATAAGCTATTACATGAACAGGTGTTGTTATACGTGTGAAACAGAACAGTTAATTATTTGAAGCATTTCCCTCACCTTTGTCCACTGATAACCTATTTTGGGTCGTTGGGTTCGCTGTGTGTTCAAATGAAAAAGAAGTGATCATTGCTTTCCCCTAAAATGGTGAATGTCTTCCTGGTTTCAGTCTTTTGCGTTTGCCACTCCTTAATGGTGTATGCTTTGGGTGTCAACATTGGCAAGATATTAAAGATATATTTGCTAAATGATGGCTTGAATACTTAGTAATTTGATCTCAATTTCTCAGAATGTTATGTTCAACCCGCAGTCATTGTTGTTCCTTCATAGTTGTTGTTGTTCCTTCATAGTCGTTGTTGTTCCTTCATAGTCGTTGTTGTTCCTTCATAGTTGTTGTTGTTCCTTCATAGTCGTTGTTGTTCCTTCATAGTCGTTGTTGTTCCTTCACAGTCGTTGTTGTTCCTTCATAGTCGTTGTTGTTCCTTCATAGTCGTTGTTGTTCCTTCATAGTCGTTGTTGTTGTTGTTGTTATTCGCTCCATCCACCTGGGCCAAGTGTTGGCCTGCTTTAAGATGTTTGTATGATCCGCTGGTGTTTTGTACTCAGGACTGCTCCCACATGGATGAACACGGTATTGCAGCTGCTCTCCTGCCCCTGGTCACCGCCTTCTGTCGAGTACGTTGATTTGAAACCAGACACGTTACACTGAAAATATTTATATATATTAAATTTTTTATGTTTTACTTTTTTGTAGAGTAAACTGACGGTAATCAAATAAATTTAGATCTTGGCCACTAAAGTAAATCCTTTAATTTGTTCAACATGCTTGTGCAACATTCCCGTCTCATACTGTGACAAAATAAACATTTAGATGAAAATGTTGCTTTTTAATCAAAATGAACTGTTGTGTTGTGAGATGAATTCGAGTGCATACGCTTGTTTGTCGTTCAGAAACTCGGGTCCGGGATCACCCAGTTTGCGTACAGCTGCGTGCAGGAGCACATGGTGTGGACCAACATGCAGTTCTGGGAGGCCATGTTCTACAGCGACGTCCAGAACCACATCCGGGCCCTGTACCTGGAGGTAGAGGAGGGAGCGCAGGAGCCCAACTCGGTGAGACACACACACACACACACACACACACACACACACACACACACACACACACACACACACACACACACACACACACACATTCACACACACACACACACACACACACACACACACACACACACACACACACACACACACACACACACACACACACACACAAAAACACACACACACACACACACACACACACACACACACACACCATAAGGAAGAAGCCAGCTGTCATATGTCAGTAATTAAGATAAGGTCCACAAATGTCAACAGCGGCAAACAGCATTTGCGGTAAAAGCGTGTGACATTTCTGCAGGTAGGGTCTGCAGTGACTCATGTACTGCTGTTAACAAGGCCATAAACAGAGAAGTTAAGCCATCACCCCACACACGTTGCATTGCCCAAGCCTGACCCGAGCATTGCACCGTTTGATAAAAGATGAGGACAGCTTTGGCTGCAACTTTGACTGGATAGGGAACCGTTTTTAATGAACATATCCTTAACACCTACCTTGGGTTCATTTCACTAAATGCTATTTCATTAACTGTGAAATTGTGTGCTTTCAACACTTTCTGTGCGATATTAGAATAAACAAACAAAAATTGAATAAGTGATATACATAACAAACAAAAAATGAATGAGCCAATCACGTTCATTGTTTGTCCAGCAAGTAACCTCAACAGAAAACAGCGGTGGCAACGACTCATATTCTCCCATAGGTGGTGCTGTTTTGGTGTTTTTCCGCTCAGCGTTCAGTCACTCTTTAATCATCACTCAACATGGCTGCGCTCTCTTTTGTCAGACGGGCCCAGGTGGACGACAGGAAGTCAGCGCCCTGGACCTGGCATCGGAGCAGAACCGCCTGTGGCCCACGCTCAACAAGGACATGCAGTCTGAGCGCGTGCAGAAGGAAGAGAGCACGGTGTTCAGCCAGGCTATCCACTACGCTAACCGCATGAGCTACCTGCTGCTGCCGCTGGACACCAGCAAGAACCGGCTGCTGCGCACCACCGGCCTGGGGGACGTGGAGAGCGTCAGCAACAGCTACGTCACCAACAGGTGAGCCCAGACTCTACCTTCCCCAGTCAGCTACGTCACCAACAGGTGAGCCCAGACTCTACCTTCCCCAGTCAGCTACGTCACCAACAGGTGAGTCTAGACTCTATACCTTCCCCAGTCAGCTACGTCACCAACAGGTGAGCCCAGACTCTATACCTTCCCCAGTCAGCTACGTCACCAACAGGTGAGCCCAGACTCTATACCTTCCCCAGTCAGCTACGTCACCAACAGGTGAGCCCAGACTCTACCTTCCCCAGTCAGCTACGTCACCAACAGGTGAGCCCAGACTCTACCTTCCCCAGTCAGCTACGTCACCAACAGGTGAGCCCAGACTCTACCTTCCCCAGTCAGCTACGTCACCAACAGGTGAGCCCAGACTCTACCTTCCCCAGTCAGCTACGTCACCAACAGGTGAGCCCAGACTCTACCTTCCCCAGTCAGCTACGTCACCAACAGGTGAGCCCAGACTCTATACCTTCCCCAGTCAGCTACGTCACCAACAGGTGAGCCCAGACTCTATACCTTCCCCAGTCAGCTACGTCACCAACAGGTGAGTCTAGATTAAGCCTTCCCCAGTCAGCTACGTCACCAACAGGTGAGCCCAGACTCTATACCTTCCCCAGTCAGCTACGTCACCAACAGGTGAGCCCAGACTCTATACCTTCCCCAGTCAGCTACGTCACCAACAGGTGAGTCTAGACTATGCCTTCCCCAGTCAGCTACGTCACCAACAGGTGAGTCCAGACTATGCCTTCCCCAGTCAGCTACGTCACCAACAGGTGAGTCCAGACTATGCCTTCCCCAGTCAGCTACGTCTTTCCTGTAGATTTGTATCGTTCAAAACCGTGTGGCTCCATATTTTGCCAAAGACAAAACCTTCATGAGTCCAATGTATTTGCATAATGTTTTTGTATGTGTAATTGTGTAACTTCTGCTGCTCTTCTGCTGCAAGGCGTACTGCCCACATGGTCGGCTAGCAGGCTAGCAGGGGCTGAGCAGGCTAGCAGGGGCTGAGCAGGCTAGCAGGGGCTGAGCAGGCTAGCAGGGGCTGAGCAGGCTAGCAGGGGCTGAGCAGGCTAGCAGGGGCTGAGCAGGCTAGCAGGGGCTGAGCAGGCTAGCAGGGGCTGAGCAGGCTAGCAGGGGCTGAGCAGGCTAGCAGGGGCTGAGCAGGCTACCAGGGGCTGAGCAGGCTAGCAGGGGCTGAGCAGGCTAGCAGGGGCTGAGCAGGCTAGCAGGGGCTGAGCAGGCTAGCAGGGGCTGACACCTCTCTAACAGGCCCCTGTTGTGTTTGGGTCGGGCAGCATCGCCGGCAGCATGGCGGAGAGCTACGACACGGAGAGCGGCTTCGAGGACGCCGAGACCTCGGACGTGGCCAACTCCGTGGTGCGTTTCATCAACCGCTTCGTGGACAAGGTGTGCAACGAAAGCGGCGTCACCAACGAACACCTGAAGGCCCTGCACACCATGATCCCAGGTACGCCGCCCGGGCGAAACGCAATTGGTCTTCGTCTGATTGGGGCGCCACCAGGCGTAGGTTGGCGGAGGAGCGACACGCTGTTTTGCTATTGCTACTCGATTGCTTCGTGCCCTGTCAGGGCAGCACATGTTGTACGTTCACGTCCAGGACATGGACACAATGATGTTAACACGCTTCTCCGTCCAGATATCGTCCAAATGCACATCGAGACGCTGGACGCGGTGCACCGGGAGAGCAAGCGTCTGCCCCCGATCCAAAAGGTAACCAATTCCTATTTTTACGTTACCCTGGACACGGGCCACGCAGAACCTCCGCCAGCCCCGCCCACCCCCCTCTCCACCAATCACTGCAGCTCACGCTCAAAGCCTCACGGCAGGTATGTCCGTCCCCCGCCGAGGCGGAGCCTGTGTGGCACGCAAGCATGCGAGTGCAACGCATGCTGGTTGGTGCGGTTCTCTTGGGTCTTCCCGGGATGGTCTTTGGACAACATTGGAGGCCAGGCGGACTGCGTTCTGCAGGCTGTCTGCTGTGTGCCTTCGGTGGGAAGGATGTCTTTCGTTTGGAGTTGTTCAAGGTGCTTTAACCGCCACACCGCCAAGGTTGGTGGAAGTTGGACACAGTGCGGCATGGCAGCACAGTTCTGATCAACATTAAAGACATGACAGACGTCAACTTACTGCAACAACCGACGGACAGACAAGGGTTACGAAAACAGAAGGCTTCAGTGCATGAGTGCGCGTGTGCATTGTTAGTGGGGAGAGGTCCAAGTCCTAATGGCAGGGGGGGGGGGGGGGGGGGGGGGACGCTTTTTGACGCAGGGTGATTTGTTGGACAGTGCCCTGTAGCGACCTCCCAGAGGGCAGCGTGTTCCCTGGTTTAGCATCATATCATCACATTCAACGGTCCCTATGTCACAGTGAGATGTCGCTTGCTACACTGACTGCTGAAAAGGAACCGGTCCCGTGTCCCACGTCGCCATCGTGCGCTCAAAGACCGTGCCTGGCGCAGAGCTGATGAGCTGTCGCACCCCTACTCGGGATGCTGCCAAATGCATCTCTCCTGGCGACTCAAAAGAGCAAGAGTGTTTCAGACGTAGCAAGGTAGCTATTCATAAGCATGGCAGGCTACCTCATCCTTTGTCATCTGGTAACAGTCGCCTTTGTTGACCACTGGTTGTCAAGGCGTTGCACGGTTTTGGTATCCCAAACCTGTTTATTTATGCTGGGGGTGAAAAGGTTGGAGTTGGCCGCCTCTTAAAACCAGATAGATTGAGACAGCGAGAGAGAGACAAAGAGAGGGGGAGAGAGAGAGGGAGAGAGGGTGACGACGATAAGCCAGTTCTGACATGTTTGTATTGTTTTGTTGTCAGAACATACACCTGGGAGGTCATGG
This sequence comes from Lota lota, assembly GCA_026745465.1. Taxonomy (NCBI): domain Eukaryota; kingdom Metazoa; phylum Chordata; class Actinopteri; order Gadiformes; family Lotidae; genus Lota; species Lota lota. The sequence continues at coordinate 206,482 of JACYXH010000048.1, forward strand.
AATCTAATCCCCCATTCCTGGCGTTCTACCAGGAATGCGGTTTGTATGTTGTAGTTTTAAGTTTGTATGTAAGACTTTCATTGGCATTTCATCCTGGATTAATTTTGATAGTCCTGCACAACCTATGTGTGTTGTTTTATTCGTTTTCTTTGTTGTTGAGGTTGGCCTGTGTGGGATTACAGGTGTTGAGCGTGGGATTAGGCAGTGCGGTACAGAACCTGTCATTTGTTTCCTGTCTGAACCTAAACCCCTTGGCATTGTCGGGCAATATTCCGGTTAGCTTCCAATGAACGGCACCAGGAGTCAGGCCCTTTCAGACAGGCTAACCGCTCGTCAGACCCGTTTTCAAATCACGTGCCATAACACGTCTACTGAGGAGTAGACAACGACGTGTACACTTTCACAGCACCACAAACAGGGCTTTCTGAAAGGGCTGTGGCTCGAAACCCCGTGGGAAAGCCCTTGAGCTACCGATCCATCGTCTGACTGCTTTCTGGAGGTTTTCAGACTCCCGTCATTGGCCGAGACGCCACTTTTATTTACCCAATCCGTGCTGCTCGTCTCTCCTTTTGTTTAATAAAAGCGTCCCTGGACTGTTTACCAAACCAGTGTCCCACCAGTCCTGTTCCCTGCGGACGCACGGCCGTGGAAGGGGCGTCGTCTGCTGTGTTATGCAAACAATGACAGCTAATGTAGCACACGGCCTCATGGAGCTCCCTGACAGCAGAGTGGGTGGGCCGGCTTCATTGGGTTTGTCCACAGCTTCGCCTGATGGCCTCCTTCAGTAAGGAGGCCATCAGAACGCCCTACCTGCTCCATACGCATATGTATTTGAAGTCACTGTAGTTCCCTTTGGATGAAAGCTCCATGTGTATCTGAAGTCACTGTAGTTCCCTTTGGATGAAAGCTCCATGTGTATCTGAAGCCACTGTAGTTCCCTTTGGATGAAAGCTCCATGTGTATCTGAAGTCACTGTAGTTCCCTTTGGATGAAAGCTCCATGTGTATCTGAAGTCACTGTAGTTTCCTTTGGATGAAAGCTCCATGTGTATCTGAAGCCACTGTAGTTCCCTTTGGATGAAAGCTCCATGTGTATCTGAAGTCACTGTAGTTCCCTTTGGATGAAAGCTCCATGTGTATCTGAAGCCACTGTAGTTCCCTTTGGATGAAAGCTCCATGTGTATCTGAAGTCACTGTAGTTCCCTTTGGATGAAAGCTCCATGTGTATCTGAAGTCACTGTAGTTCCCTTTGGATGAAAGCTCCATGTGTATCTGAAGTCACTGTAGTTCCCTTTGGATGAAAGCTCCATGTGTATCTGAAGTCACTGTAGTTCGCTTTGGATGAAAGCGTTTGCTAAAAGGATTGACTCCATAATAATAGATAATTAATGATAGAGCGCCACAGTACAGCACTTTAACTAATGCGCTGTACTGGGGCATGGCTGTGCAGTGCTTTCTGCATGAGTGTTTGCGTTTGTTCGGTTTTACCCATGTAGGCTGTCAGATAGTTATTGTATCCTCAGCAGAGAGATTTTTTTTTTAAAGAAAATGTATTTAAGTACGGAAGCTTAAAAGTTCCATGTAGCCTAGTGGAAAACTATTTCTTCAGCCGTTCAATGTGAACAAAAGATCTGCTAAAGATATGCGATTTTGATGAAATTGGCTGATTACAACCACAGTGTCTCCTCTAGATAAATGATCAGTTTAGGACATTAGGATGTAACCTGCAGTTGTTTCCTGACTTGTTTCAATGTCTCACCTTAACATTGTTCTGTTCTTCCTCCATCCTATTCTCTTTTCTCAACACTGATTCCCACCTCTCCTCCTCTCTCGATTTCTTATTTTATTCCCTCTCTCTTCTTCCTAATCACCTTCCCTCTGTACCTCGATCTCTACCTCCTTTCCTTTGTCCTCTCTCCATCTGCACCTTCTTGTCCTCTTCTCTCTCACTCCCATCCACTCCTCTCTCCATCTGCACCTTCTTGTCCTCTTGTCTCTCTCACTCCCATCCACTCCTCTCTCCATCTGCACCTTCTTGTCCTCTTGTCTCTCTCACTCCCATCCACTCCTCTCTCCATCTGCACCTTCTTGTCCTCTTGTCTCTCTCACTCCCATCCACTCCTCTCTCCATCTGCACCTTCTTGTCCTCTTGTCTCTCTCACTCCCATCCACTCCTCTCTCCTCTCTCCATCTGCACCTTCTTGTCCTCTTGTCTCTCTCACTCCCATCCACTCCTCTCTCCATCTGCACCTTCTTGTCCTCTTGTCTCTCTCACTCCCATCCACTCCTCTCTCCTCTCTCCATCTGCACCTTCTTGTCCTCTTGTCTCTCTCTCTTTCCCTCCACCCACCCCTCCACCCTCAGCCCAAGCTGCTGAGGCCGGCCCTGCTTGCGGGGGAGGAGCTGGTGATGGAGGGCATGCGCGTGCACCTGATCTCGGACGGCCGGGAGGAGGCCACGGGCTGCATGGGGGGTCCGGCCCTGCTGCCGGCCGAGGGGGCCGTCTTCCTCACCACCTACCGCCTCATCTTCAAGGGCACGCCCACCGACCCACTGGGTGAGAGAGAGGGGATGGGGGAGGGAGGGAGGGGGCCGTCTTCCTCACCACCTACCGCCTCATCTTCAAGGGCACGCCCACCGACCCACTGGGTGAGAGAGAGGGGATGGGGGAGGGAGGGAGGGGGCCGTCTTCCTCACCACCTACCGCCTCATCTTCAAGGGCACGCCCACCGACCCACTGGGTGAGAGAGAGGGGATGGGGGAGGGAGGGAGGGGGCCGTCTTCCTCACCACCTACCGCCTCATCTTCAAGGGCACGCCCACCGACCCACTGGGTGAGAGAGAGGGGATGGGGGAGGGAGGGAGGGGGCCGTCTTCCTCACCACCTACCGCCTCATCTTCAAGGGCACGCCCACCGACCCACTGGGTGAGAGAGAGGGGATGGGGGAGGGAGGGAGGGGGCCGTCTTCCTCACCACCTACCGCCTCATCTTCAAGGGCACGCCCACCGACCCACTGGGTGAGAGAGAGGGGATGGGGGAGGGAGGGAGGGGGCCGTCTTCCTCACCACCTACCGCCTCATCTTCAAGGGCACGCCCACCGACCCACTGGGTGAGAGAGAGGGGATGGGGGAGGGAGGGAGGGGGCCGTCTTCCTCACCACCTACCGCCTCATCTTCAAGGGCACGCCCACCGACCCACTGGGTGAGAGAGAGGGGATGGGGGAGGGAGGGAGGGGGCCGTCTTCCTCACCACCTACCGGCTCAAAAAGGAGAAGAGTGAAAACACTCTTATGATGAGAACTCTGATCGTAGCGCTCTGCTGTGTTGCTAATGTTCTCCCTCTCGGTGTCTCCTAGTGGGTGAGCAGGTGGTGACCCGGTCGTTCCCCATCGCCTCCCTCACCAAGGAGAAGAGGATCTCCGTCAGCCTGCCCCTGGACCAGTACATCCAGGAGGGTCTGCAGCTGCGCTCCTGCACCTTCCAGGTCCGCTTCTGCACTCACAAACCAGACCCTAGATCAGCATCTAAAGTCATCCAAACCAGACCCTAGATCAAGATCTAAAGTCAACTAAACCAGACCCTAGATCAGCATCTAAAGTCATCTAAACCAGACCCTAGATCAAGATCTAAAGTAATCTAAACCAGACCCTAGATCAACATCTAAAGTCAACTAAACCAGACCCTAGATCAGCATCTAAAGTCATCCAAACCAGACCCTAGATCAGCATCTAAAGTCATCTAAACCAGACCCTAGATCAAGATCTAAAGTCATCTAAACCAGACTCTAGATTACCATCTAAAATCATCTAAACCAGACTCTAGATCAACATCTAAAGTCATTAAACCAGACCCTAGATCAACATCTAAAGTCAACTAAACCAGACTCTAGATTACCATCTAAAATCATCTAAACCAGACTCTAGATCAACATCTAAAGTCATTAAACCAGACCCTAGATCAACATCTAAAGTCAACTAAACCAGACTCTAGATCAACATCTAAAGTAAACTAAACCAGACTCTAGATTAAGATCTAAAGTCATCTAAACCAGACCCTAGATCAACATCTAAAGTCATTAAACCAGACCCTAGATCAACATCTAAAGTCAACTAAACCAGACTCTAGATTAAGATCTAAAGTCATCTAAACCAGACCCTAGATCAACATCTAAAGTAAACTAAACCAGACTCTAGATTAAGATCTAAAGTCATCTAAACCAGACCCTAGATCAACATCTAAAGTCAACTAAACCAGACCCTAGATCAGCATCTAAAGTCATCTAAACCAGACCCTAGATCAAGATCTAAAGTCATCTAAACCAGACTCTAGATCAACATCTAAAGTAAACTAAACCAGACTCTAGATTAAGATCTAAAGTCATCTAAACCAGACTCTAGATTACCATCTAAAGTCATCTAAACCAGACTCTAGATCAACATCTAAAGTCATTAAACCAGACCCTAGATCAACATCTAAAGTCATTAAACCAGACCTGAGAGAGTGACCGTGCGTCTCTCCTCTTCCTCTTGCAGCTGATGAAGATCGCGTTCGACGAGGAGGTGGCGTCGGACCTGGCCGAGGTCTTCAGGAAGCACGTTCACAAGCTGCGCTACCCGCAGCACGTCCAGGCCACCTTCGCCTTCACCGTGGGCCAGGCCGCCAAGATGGTGGTGGAGCACAAGTCCAAGGACAAGAACCAGTCACTCAAGTAAGGCGGGGCCTATGTCTGACCAATCACAATCCCCGTCTCGGTCCATTGGCTGTGATGGGGGGACGCACTTGATGTTATGACCCACCGATCGCGGTCGAGACCGTATTTGGTGTGTCGATGAGTTACAGAACTGTCCGGTGTTGAGTTTGAAATGGAAAGAGCCGTTTACACGATACTACAGCGTGTAAAGTTTCAGTTTGGTTTTGAGTGGAGCTGCTCAGGGATGAATATGGAATAAAGGGTCCTCAACATCACTATCCACAACACAGGAAGTCACGCAACAAATGGAGCGGACTGGTTTGTGCAACAGCTCAGCGTCCCCTCGCTTCGACCCCTGACCTCCCCAAGCATCCGGCGCACATTATAACCGTCGACTGACACGGACAACACGCTTATTCACCCTCAACGCCGTGTAAACATACGACCAGACCCCCGCCCTGACCCCGCCCTGACCCCGCCCTGCTGACAGAACAACGCTGCTCCAGCTCCTGCAGAATCCCCCCCCCCCCCCACACACACACACACACACACACACACACACACACACACACACACAGTGCGTGGGAGGGATGGTTTTAGCACTGATGATGATGTGTAGGCGAGGTCATTGATCCAAGACACAACTTAACAACTTAAATGTTGAACTCGGTCCGGAAAGGGCTCTGGGTTCAGTCTTCATTAGCACGGGTGAAAGGGAAAGCAAGTGTAATAATTGGCTGGACAACGTAGCCTCTTGGCTAATCACTCTGGAAGAAACCTTTACGAGTCAATGCTTCTCTCTTTCCCGCTATCATCCTCATATCTCCTCTCCATCTTCTTCCCTCAGGGTTTTTTTCAAATCTTTTGGGTAAATCACGCTCGCTTTTCTTATCATCTTCATAATCTTGATCTTGTTTCTCTCTCTCTCGCTCTCTCGCTCTCTCTCTCTCTCCCTCCCTCCCCCCCTCCCTCCCTCCTTGCCTCCATGTGTAGGAATGGCAGAACATACCAGTGGCCTGTTTGAATAATTCAACAGTGGAAAATGTGACTGCTTCTCCGTTGCCCCCGCGGTTTCCATATCTGTGTGCCAGTGTGTGTGTGTGCCAGTGTGTGTGTGTGCCAGTCTTTGTGTGTGTGTGTGCCAGTCTTTGTGTGTGTGTGTGCCAGTCTTTGTGTGTGTGTGTGCCAGTCTTTGTGTGTGTGTGTGTGTGTGCCAGTCTTTGTGTGTGTGTGTGTGCCAGTCTTTGTGTGTGTGTGTGTGTGTGTGTGTGTGTCTGTGCGCCAGTCTTTGTGTGTGTGTGTGTGTGTGTGTGTGTGTGTGTGAGAATGTG
>JACYXH010000048.1:217500-290000 GCA_026745465.1 Lota lota
AAAACAGGGTCACATAACAGCCAAAATAAGTCAAATACCCTCCTTTAAATTTGTCCGTGTCAAAAACGAATGTGTGGGGTTAACCTGTGTGTGAGTGTGTGTCTGTGTGAGAGAGATGATAGTGTGAGAGCCACCTACTATTCACCAATAGCTGTTAGTTTAACATCCCTCTCTGTGTCATTTGACCTCAGCTCTGGGTCAAAGGGCGAGGGTCATCTCCCTTTCTCAGCCCAAAATGTCAGTCAAGTCCAGGAGCTCGCCTCGAGGTACAGTAGGCCACGCCCACTCTACCCCCCCCCCCCCCCCCCCCCCCCCCCCCCACGCTCTAATCTAACCAATCAAGATCTCTTAAACAGCTGCGTCTTTCTATCGGGCGCTGCCTGTTCCTCCCTGTGATCTGTGATTCCTCCCTCGTCTGCTGCCTCTCTCTGGGGACTAACATTATCTGTCATGTGATTGAATTGCTTCTCTCTGATTGGAGGGTTTCGTCCGGCCGTCTGCATGCTGGTGGTCACTCCTCCTTCCCCCCCCCCCCCCCCCACCACCACCACCACCTCTGTGTTCCGCAGGCTGTTCTGTGTTTGATTACTGCTGTCTGTGTCCATGGTGACGGATGATCAGTCGCCTGAGATCCCTGCTGTAGATAGTCACTTCTGTTTCCTTCATAACTACGTAGATGTCGGGGTGCACTAGATGTAGCTCCCTGCCAACAAGGTGAAGTGTATGTCCTCTGTTTACTAGCATGGCTGCGATGTCATGAGTGTTGCGCTACATTAACTGATCATTGTAGTACAGCCGAGAAGTCAAGCATTGCTTGTGAGATTGACAAACATGATTTCTGCTTTGGTTTGCCCTGAATATGCTACAAAGTTTTATCTGTCTGTGTATGCAAGTGAATATACGTGTTTGTGTGTGTGTGTGTGTGTGTGTGTCGCACAATTTGTGCAAATTACGTGTATGTCGGAGCTCGTTGTCTTACTGGCCTGGAACTGTACATGGGTGTACTAATTTGTGTGTGTGTGTGTGTGTGTTTTGCATGCGTGTGTGTGTGTGTGCGTGCATGTGTTTTTTTGCCTGCGTACATGTGTGTTTTGCACGTGCATGTGTGTGTGTGTTTTGCACCTGTGTGTGTGTGTGTGTGTGTGTGTGTGTGTGTGTGTGTGTTTTGCACCTGTGTGTGTGTGTGTGTTTTGCACCTGTGTGTGTGTGTGTGTGTGTTTTGCACCTCTGTGTGTGTGTGTGTGTTTTGCACCTGTGTGTGTGTGTGTGTGTGTGTGTGTGTGTGTGTGTGTGTGTTTTGCACCTGTGTGTGTGTGTGTGTGTGTGTGTGTGCTCCTCTCCCCAGGCAAGTGGGGCAGCATCCGGGGCAGCGGCCGTCTGAGCGCCTACAACGCGGACGTGGGGAACCGACTGGCGGGCAAGGAGTCGCCGCAGCCCAACGGCGCCGCCAGCGACGCCCTGTTCCTGCGCCAGCCCCGCGCCTACCTCTACATCATCGGAGACAAGGGGCAGCTCAAGGTGGGCGGCGCTACCGCGAGGATACGCCCGTGTTCTGGGCGGAGCTACCGCGAGGACACGCCCGTGTTCTGGGCGGAGCTACCGCGAGGACACGCCCGTGTTCTGGGCGGATCGCGTGTGTAGGGAGAATTAATGAGCTGTTTGAGTTCAGTTGAATTTATTGGTTTATTTCACAGAGACGGTGCAAGTCAAAAACATTTCAGTGTGAGTCAGGGAGGCTGGTTTGCATCTGTAGTCCCTGGGCCGGTCAAACGTTATATGAATTATGAACCGCTAAGGGACAGACCAGACCTGGGTCAAACGTTATATGAATTATGAACCGCTAAGGGACCGGAACAAATTCATGTGTCGAGAGAAATTCCCGGGTGGATGGACTCTAGAATAGGCACGTTTTTATCCTCGAGAAATGTTGTAGTTGGGACATTTCCTAATGGAGTAAACAGCTGCAGGAGAGAAGTGAGCGCACGTTTGAACTAATGCAGAGATCTCTTTTCTTTCAACACCCGTATAATCACCCCTAGAAAGTCCACGGCCAAAGATCGCCCTAAAAACCTTTGGAATACACGCGTCACTAATCCCTGCTCGGCTTGGGGTTTCCACGGTGACTGACCCACCACTGTGTGTGTCTGTGTGCGCGTGTGTCTCTGTGTCTGTGTGTGTGCGTGTGTCTGTGTGCGTGTGTCTCTGTGTCTGTGTGTGTCTCTGTGTGTGTGTGTGTGTTTCTCTGTGTCTGTGTGTATCTTTGTGTCTGTGTGTGTGTGTGTGTGTTTCTCTGTGTGTGTGTGTTTCTCTGTGTCTGTGTGTATCTTTGTGTGTGTGTGTGCCTCTCTCTCTGCAGGGGGGGAAGCAGGACTCGTTCCAGCAGTGGGAGGTGATCCCCATCGAGGTGTGTGATGTGCGGCAGGTGAAGAACAGCTTCAAGAAGCTGATGAAGGCGTGCGTGCCCAGCTCCGCCAGCACTGCCAGCTCCGCCAGCACTGACACCCTCAGCTTCCTCCACTGCCTGGAGGACTCGGAGTGGATGAGCCTGGTGGGTGCTCACCCAGCTGTGTGTGTGTGTGTGTGTGTGTGTGTATGTGTGTATGATGATGGTTGTGTGTGTGTGTGAGAGCGAGATAATGTGAAATTGTTTTTGTTTGTGTGTGTGTGTGTGATGGAGTGTGTGTGTGTATCCGAGAGGAATAATGTGTGTGTACGATGGAGTGTGTGTGTGTGTGTGCGCGTGCACTTTTGATAGAGCATCCTTTTGGCTTTAAGTGTGAGTGTGTGCGTCTGCTTGACTGTGTTTGTGTGTGTCTGGGTAACGTATGAGGCTGATTGTTGTGTGATTGTGTGTTTAGCACATTGCGTTCGCTTATAGGACTTTGTGTTTTATGTATACATGTTTGTGTGTGAAATAGCTGTGGTAGTGCATTTTGTGACGCAAGATATGTGTGTAAGAAAAAGCGATGTGTGACGAATGATGATTTAGTTGTGATTATGAGGAAAAGCCTGGTGTGTTAGCTTGTGCGTAGGTATTTGTTTCCTGTATACATGTTTGTGTTTGGAAAAGTTATCTTCATCTTAAGACTTAAGATGCCTGTGTGTGTGTGTGTGTGTGTGTGTTTGTGCGTGCGTGTGTATGTGTGTGTGTGTGTACGTGTGTGTTTGTGCGTGCGTATGCATGTATGTGTGTGTGTGTGTGTGTGTGTCTCCAGCTCAACAAGGTGCTGCAGGTGTCGGTGCTGGTGGTGGAGCTCCTGGACACGGGCTCATCGGTCATGGTGAGCCTGGAGGACGGCTGGGACGTCACCACGCAGGTGAGAGACCAAACACACACACACATGCACACACACGCCTCCCTTCCCTCCCCCAAACACACACACACACACGCACACACACCCCTCCCTTCCCTCCCCCAAACACACACACACACGCCTCCCTTCCCTCCCCCAAACACACACACACACACGCACACACACGCCTCCCTTCCCTCCCCCAAACACACACGCACACGCACACACACCCCTCCCTTCCCTCCCCCAAACACACACACACACGCCTCCCTTCCCTCCCCCAAACACACACACACACGCACACACACCCCTCCCTTCCCTCCCCCTTACACGACAACCCCTTTTTTAACGACAACCCCACCCATCCCTCTGCTCCTCCACCCATCCCTCTGCTCCTCCACCCAACCCTCTGCTCCTCCACCCAACCCTCTGCTCCTCCGCCCATCCCTCTGCTCCTCCACCCATCCCTCTGCTCCTCCACCCATCCCTCTGCTCCTCCACCCAACCCTCTGCTCCTCCACCCATCCCTCTGCTCCTCCACCCATCCCTCTGCTCCTCCACCCAACCCTCTGCTCCTCCACCCATCCCTCTGCTCCTCCGCCCAACCCTCTGCTCCTCCGCCCAACCCTCTGCTCCTCCGCCCAACCCTCTGCTCCTCCACCCATCCCTCTGCTCCTCCATCCATCCCTCTGCTCCTCCACCCATCCCTCTGCTCCTCCATCCAACCCTCTGCTCCTCCACCCATCCCTCTGCTCCTCCGCCCATCCCTCTGCTCCTCCGCCCAACCCTCTGCTCCTCCGCCCATCCCTCTGCTCCTCCGCCCAACCCTCTGCTCCTCCACCCATCCCTCTGCTCCTCCATCCATCCCTCTGCTCCTCCACCCATCCCTCTGCTCCTCCATCCAACCCTCTGCTCCTCCACCCATCCCTCTGCTCCTCCGCCCATCCCTCTGCTCCTCCGCCCAACCCTCTGCTCCTCCGCCCATCCCTCTGCTCCTCCGCCCAACCCTCTGCTCCTCCGCCCATCCCCAGGTGGTGTCCCTGGTGCAGCTGCTGTCGGACCCCTACTACCGCACCTTCGACGGCTTCCGCCTGCTGGTGGAGAAGGAGTGGCTGTCGTTCGGACACCGCTTCAGCCACCGGGGGGCGCAGACGCTGGCCAGCCAGAGCAGCGGCTTCACGCCCGTCTTCCTGCAGTTCCTTGACTGCGTGCACCAGGTACGCCCGCAGGGGGGGCCACGCCCGCAAAGGGGGGGGGGGGGGGGGGGGGTGAAGCCAGTGGGCCTCAAAGTCTTTGTCTGACAAAATTACTTTTGCGATAGAAACGGCGATGCATACATACGTTTGTTCGTGTGTGTTCATGGGATAGATAGGGCTGAGATCAAGCTGCTTCCGCTCGCTCTCTTCATCGCTCGCTCTCTTCATCGCTCGCTCTCTTCATCGCTCGCTCTCTTCATCGCTCGCTCTCTCTTCATCGGTCGCTCTCTTCATCGCTCGCTCTCTCTTCATCGCTCGCTCTCTTCATCGCTCGCTCTCTTCATCGCTCGCTCTCTTCATCGCTCGCTCTCTTCATCGCACGCTCTCTTCATCGCTCGCTCTCTTCATCGCTCGCTCTCTTCATCGCTCGCTCTCTTCATCGCTCGCTCTCTTCATCGCTCGCTCTCTTCATCGCTCGCTCTCTTCATCGCTCGCTCTTCATCGCTCGCTCTCTTCATCGCTCGCTCTCTTCATCGCATGCTCTCTTCATCGCTCGCTCTCTTCATCGCTCGCTCTCTTCATCGCTCGCTCTCTTCATCGCTCGCTCTCTTCATCGCTCATCGGGGGGGGGGGGGGCGGGCCTCAAAGTCTTTGTCTGACTAAATTACTTTTGCGATAGAAACGGCGATGCATACATACGTTTGTTCGTGTGTGTTCATGGGATAGATAGGGCTGAGATCAAGCTGCTTCCGCTCGCTCTTCATCGCTCGCTCTCTTCATCGCTCGCTCTCTTCATCGCTCGCTCTCTTCATCGCTCGCTCTCTTCATCGCTCGCTCTCTTCATCGCTCGCTCTCTTCATCGCTCGCTCTCTTCATCGCTCTCTCTTCATCGCTCGCTCTCTTCATCGCTCTCTCTTCATCGCTCGCTCTCTTCATCGCTCGCTCTCTTCATCGCTCGCTCTCTTCATCGCATGCTCTCTTCATCGCTCGCTCTCTTCATCGCTCGCTCTCTTCATCGCTCGCTCTCTTCATTCATCTCTCGCTGTCAAACGCTAACCTAGACGGCACAAATAGGAGAGCAAGCAGGAAGAGTTGAAAATAGGTCATGCCTGTTGTCTTCTTAACCCTAGACCCAGAGCTGCTGTCCGTCTTTCATTCATTCATTCATTCATTCATTCATTCAGTGGGTAGCAGACATTTACAATCCTATCATCCATTATTATTTTGTAAGTGTATTTTAATGATGTATTCATCTAGACAAACTCCATCCATGTCATTTTAGAACTTTTCTTATATCAGAACGATAGCAATTTGTTCAGACGGCCGTTCGACACGGCGCTTCTAAACCTCGTGAGAATGTTTCCTACACGGTCCCTGGAAAACGCATCGAAATGGTAAAGGCTCGATAAGTCACGTGAGCCTCGCTCCCTCCTCCAGATCCACCTGCAGTTCCCCATGGAGTTTGAGTTCAGCCAGTACTACCTGAAGTTCCTGGCCTACCACCACGTCTCCAACCGCTTCCGGACCTTCCTGCTGGACTCGGACTACGAACGCATCGAGCTGGGTCAGTACCCCTCACGGGCTTTAACCACGCCCAGGTGCATCCTGGGAGTTTAGGAACGCATCGAGCTGGGTCAGTACCGCTCACGGGCTTTAACCACGCCCAGGTGCATCCTGGGAGTTTACGAACCTTTAACCACGCCCAGGTGCATCCTGGGAGTTTTGCAGACCAAGTAGAATTCCCGATGCGCACCTCATAACTGTTTAGAGGTCTAGTAAATAGTCATTTGAAATCTATCTTCGGTCTTAACCACCCAAAATTTGCACATATTGTTTTCTGTTTTGTTTGTTTTATATTTGACACTAGTGAGCCAATCAAAACGTTTTGGTAGTTTTTGCAAAAATCTAAAACATTGATTGTAAAATAATTTCTTTTGCGTGTGTCTTTGTGTGTGTGCAGGGGTGCTGTATGAGGAGAAGGGAGAGAGGAAGACCCCCCAGGTGTGTAAGTCTGTGTGGGACTACATAGACCGGCTCAACAAAAAGACCCCCCTCTTCTACAACTACATGTTCTCCCCTGAGGATGAGGAGGTAGGGTGCAGAGATCACACACACACACACACACACACACACACACACACACACACACACACACACACACACACACACACACACACACACACACACAGTATATGTTTACCAGGATGTTCTTGTGTTATACGGCTCAAATAGAAAGACTTATAGTAGGCTTTAATAATATTATATTATTTGTCCTAAATATAGGACAAAAATAGTCAATGGGTCAAAAAACAATGACATCACATACTAGTATAACATGCTGTGAAGACCAGTAGATGCAGGAGATGTTATGAGTAGCAGGAGGAGATGTTATGAGCAGCAGGAGGAGATGTTATGAGTAGCAGGAGGAGATGTTATGAGCAGCAGGAGGAGATGTTATGAGTAGCAGGAGGAGATGTTATGAGTGGCAGGAGGAGATGTTATGAGCAGCAGGAGTAGCAGGAGGAGATGTTATGAGTAGCAGGAGGAGATGTTATGAGTAGCAGGAGGAGATGTTATGAGTGGCAGGAGGAGATGTTATGAGCAGCAGGAGTAGGAGTAGGAGTTCTGGGCTGCAGTAACGTGTGCATGGTGCCCCCAGGTGCTGCGGCCGTACAGCCACATCTCCAACATGAAGCTGTGGGACTTCTACACGGAGGAGACGCTGTCGGAGGGGCCCTCCTTCGACTGGGAGCTGGTGAGGAGCCGGCAGGAGCGGCCGGCGGAGGACCCCGCAGCGGAGATCAGGGCGGACAGCAGCGGGCCCACGTCCCAGCGGCAGATCGTCTGGCCCTGCTACCACAGCCGCAGCAAGCTGCTGCCCGACGCCATCACCAAGCTGCTGCAGGTGAGCGTCCTAGCATTAGCACCCAGAGGCTAAAGGTTAGCATCCTATCATGAGCACCAAGCTGCTGCAGGTGAGCGTCCTAGCATTAGCACCCAGAGGCTAAAGGTTAGCGTCCTAGCGGCTACAGGTTAGCATCCTAGAATTTGCACCTAGCGGCTACTGGTTAGCATCCTATCATTAGAACTTAGCAGCTACAGGTTAGCATCATAGAATAAGCTCACAGCTGCTACAGTTTAGCACAAATGTGCTACATACATATTAGCACTAAGCGGGCTACAGGTTAGCATCATACCACTACATATACGTCATAACCTAGCTTAGCCTAACACAAAATAGCATTGTAGCATTAGCTCCAAGCAGCAACAGGTTAGCCTCGTCGTACAGACACCTTATGTGTGTGTGTGTGTGTGTGTGTGTGTGTGTGTGTGTGTGTGTGTGTGTGTGTGTGTGTGTGTGTGTGTGTGTGTGTGTGCGTGCGCTACATAGGACCTGCAGAACCTGGAGGCGGAGCTGGGCCAGACGTCGGAGAAGTGGAAGGACACGTGGGACAAGATGAAGAACGCGCAGAGGACCGAGGTCAAGCTGGAGAGCAAGGTAGCGCCGCAGACCAGTTAGCTCGTCATTCACAACAATTTAAATTAATTAACTAATATCGCCGTGGCGATGTCTACCATGGCTATGAATCAGCATATTTTGTCCAGGGGACTAAAAAAGATTTCTGGCAAGATGGTTGAAGAATATGAACAGCAAAATCTGGTCAGACACTGACCTCTAGTGGCCGCTTGTTGAAATGCAAAGGACAACGCCGTTAACCCCCCCCTGGTTGTCCTCCACGCAGCCCTCGTTCTCCAGCTCCCTCTTCATGACGTCCAACCCGGGCCACCAGCGCCGGTCCCACGGCGCGGTTCTGCAGGATGGGGGGGTGGGTCTGGACTGCCAGGCCAGCACCGCGTCCGCCCCCGTGGCCGGCCGGCCCAGCACCAGCGCCCTCTACAGCCAGTTCCAGAGCACCGAGAGCGACAACCGGTGAGTCGGACGCGTTAGCGCGTTTAGCCTGCGCCAGGCGAACCCCAGCGCGCCGGATGGAAGTGTGTTTTAGTTCAAACACACTTGATTTACCTTCGGATGAAATAAATACATGAACACATCCTGCATCAAGTTCATCGTTCCACCCTAGTAGGAACAAACGGCGCAAACATCTCATGGGGCATTTACGGCCCGCGAGTCCGACAAAAGGTCCATCCCAGTCAGGGTCGAAGGTCATCGTGCCCCGGTTTTATGAATGACCAACGTGTGTGACCAACCTCCCTCCCCCCAGGAGCTTCGAGGGCATCCTGTACAAGAGGGGCGCGCTGCTGAAACCATGGAAACCACGCTGGTTTGTCCTGGACAAGACCAAGCACCAGGTAAGCGCCCGAGGCCGGCTGGGGAGGGGAGCCGCCTCTCGCCAGATTAGTCTGGTTCCCAGGCTAGTGTTCAGCAGTACAGCTACTCAGCCCTCTCTCTCTCCCCCCTCTCTCCCCCAGCTGCGTTACTACGACAGCCGACAGGACAAGGAGTGTAAAGGAGTCATCGAGCTGGCCGAGGTGGAGTCCGTCATCCCCGGCACGCCCACCATGGGGGCGCCCAAGAACATCGAGGAGAAGGCCTTCTTTGACGTGAGTGTGGTCCCACTGTGGTGTGTCCTGATCGCCCAAAGGTTCTGGGTTCCAACCGTTATGTCTGTAATGCCCGCTGGCATCCTTGATCATGACACACACACACGTTCTGTAGTGTGTCACGATCGCAGAAAGGTTCTGGGTTCCTACTCCAATGTCTGCGGTCTACCTGTAGGCACCCTTGAGCAAAATGCCTAACCCCGACCTGCTGCTTAATGCCATGTGTCTCCAAGTAGTTATCGTAGGTAGCTCGGGAAAAAGGTATCTAACTGACTAAATAGTGTGCATATATATATATATATACATATTTCTGCAAGGATTAACCGCTCGTCTGGTCTCTCTCCCAGCTCAAGACGACCAAACGCGTGTACAACTTCTGCGCCCAGGACAGCCTGAACGCCCAGCTGTGGATGGACAGCGTCCAGGGCTGCCTGTCAGACGCCTGAGGGGAGGAAAGGGGCGGGACTTGCGCCATCCAACCAGAAAGGACCAAACGGAGTAATGGTGCTGAGGGCGCCTGACGGACAGCTCTGCCGGGCCAATCCCAGGTCCAGCTGGGACTCTTGGGGGAGTGGCCTTTTTTTGTCCCGTGTTTAGCTGGGTTCAAGTATTGCCAGAGTTGAACTAATGATGTCACGTCATAGTGTTTCAAATCTTCTTTTTTTATATAAAATAACAACAAAAAAATAAAAAATAAATAAGGTCTCCCGCCCCCTTGCCGCCCTGATGACCACTTCCTGCTGCCTGGACGTCTCAACTCGAATACGAAAACACAGCATGTCAACAATCTCCCACTCCGCTGTTACCAGGGTGACCCTATCGCTGCGTGTGCAAGCATGGCGACCAATCACGAGCCTCCGAGCCCTCCTCTACTCTAACCCCCCCCCACCGGGGCTACGACCCAACCACCCGTCATTCCACCGAAGGTTTGGATGACATACTTCCTGTCGGGGAGACGCTTTGCGCCGCTGAGTGACAGAATGACCGTGCGGCGGGTCTGACCCCTGACCCCTTCGACCACACCCCTCCCCCGGCCTCTCACTGCCTGACGGACGCCTGATCCGGCCAACGGGAGGCCTTGCTTACCGATTATGAAGGATTTACCTTTTTATCCCCCTCTTCATATTCCTTTACTTCCCGATCTGTTTGTGTCTCGGTGAACTGTGGACTCGTGCTGCCATACTGTGAAAGCCATCGAAGCGCCACCTGGTGGTCAAAAGTAGAAGTGTTTCCGTTGGAGATGGTTGGTTGTTCTTATCTCAGACTGTTTACTGAACACACACACACACACACACACACACGAACATCCCTCCCCCCACATGGCTCAGTGACGATCTACATCGTACAAAACCACTATTAACGATTTCATTATTAACATTCACGGAATACTTTTTTTTTTTAAGGAAAAAAGGCAGGGAAACTATTTAGTCACGATTGAAACAAACGATTAGAGGTGAGTGGTTCAGGACTGATGGGAGAAATGGGGGGGGGGGGGGGGTGGGGGGGTGCTGTTCAAAGAATGGAATTGTTTATCGGCGGGAACTCACCGTTTTGTGCGCTGTTGCCCGAAGTTATTTTTAAGTTGAATGAATTCTCATTCCAACCGACAGTGGCAGGACTTGGAAAACAAACGCAGCAAAGTACTCAGCGAGTTTATGATTCGCTTGTTTTTAACACCGCCAGTGGAGTTCAGCAGGTTTTAATCTATTTATCTAGAATAGATTTATCGTCGTCAAAAAAATAACCTTGAAAAGCAAATGTGTTGCAGTCGATGTAAAGCTAGCGAAAATCAACGGTTACCGCTTCAGCAACTTACAAACATCGTGATCGCGCTCTCCAGTTAGGCTTCAGTCCGTGTAGGTTGACTAGTTTTCTCTTGAGGTCTGTAAAAATCCTGGCCTTTCCGGTTTCGAGAAAAATAATTTAGAATCTTTTTTTGTTTTGTTTTTATATTGCCACTGATTTTTTTTTTTTATTATTGGAAAACGTTCAAAGACACCATCACACACACATCCACATATGTACATGGGACACAGGCTCACTCTCATCCATACCTGCTATGTAAAATATGGTTCTACTGCTGTCTCGAATATAAAATTTGAATTGTAGATTATTTTTTGTGTCTAATAACTCCCTTGTATATACTACTCCAGATTTGTATGTAACGTTATGGTAGTAATTTATTTAACTTTTGTCCTTCAGTAGAATTCCTCAAGTACCACTTTTATTTTGAAAATTAGGAATCCAACGTGCCATTTTGTTTATTTCTGTATTAATGTGACTAATGCTACTACTTTTTTTAAGAAAAGGAAAGAAAGTACCAGTAAACCCACAATGTCTTTTTGTTTTTTTAACAACGTCTGTCCATTTTCGACATCAACCCATTCGGAAAGAGTGGACCTATAGTGTATTAGTGGTAAAAGTCTCTCTAAAGCGTGGCTTAATCTTTTTTTTCTTCTTTTTTTTAAAGGCAGGTTCAACTTGTAGTTTGTATCTTAACTGTGCCGGTGGTCTCAATAAAAACAACGACGTGTTGCCTTTCTAGCGGACCGTTGTAGTGATTTGTGCTTCCGGTTGTTCTGAACTACTGGGTCATTTCAGAGTGACTGTCGATACCGCCGCATATTGCAGTGTTGTTTTGTAACATGGTTAAATGTACTGTGATGCTAGTGTCCTCCATCAATCAAAAGTATTGGTATATTAAAAACATTTCAGTGGAAAAATAAAACGACAGAATCCAAAGTCAAGATGTTTAATTAAAATGCATAATGTGCAATAAATTACTTTTGTCTTGATTGATCAAATCCAATATAGGTGTTGATTAAAATCGCTATATATACAGAAAGATTTCATCTGACCGTCTTACTGCCAACCACGATAGACATTGATATATGTTAAAAAAAACGAATTGATATATGCAATAGGGCTTTTAGTAATGGTTTATTGGTTATTAAGTAATTCATCGTTAAATGATTATGGGAAGACATTGTCTGAAACTGCCACAGCGTTTCTCGTGAGACGTTTTTATTAGCCTAGGTTGTGGTACATTTACGTTGATTTAGGATTTTACAGAACTACAACTCTTGAGTCCTCTTAATATGGCGGAGTATCGTTAACAAAAACTCCCATGATGTATTCTGATACACAAGCGCAATACCAAAAACGGACATCTCAAGACAGAAAATAAAACCGACTGCACTTCTTGGCCTCAGACTCCGATACATCTTTGTTAAAAATGTTACGATCAGTGTTCTAAAAAGCAGTGGAGGCCACAGGACAATGAATCAATATTGTAAAACACTTTCTTGAAATACATATTTATGTCTTGCCCAATATGCATGCATTGCTATGTAGGGAGACAGACAATTCATAAAATACGGTTTAAAAGTATTATGTATATTGTACTGTCATAAGTAACCTCCGACCATGTCGACTTCCTAACCTCCGTGGGGAAGCGTTGTCTAACCCGTGTGAGACAACTGGAGACCAGGGTTCGAGTCCCGCTGATGTACTTCAATGGAAGAAAATTACAGTCGGCGTCTTGGTGATGCAGCGATAAGGGCTGTAAAAAACCACCGACATAAGCAGGACTTGAACCCTGGTCTACAGCACCTTAATCAGCAGGTCTTACCACTGAACCACTTAGAGTCTTAGACACTAACAACGCCATATCGGAAATTTTTAAATTCGAAGACTTCCGTTTCATTCTCTTTGGCGACTCTTAAGGTGTCAAGTGGTCATTTTTCCCATGGATACAAACGGTTTTGCCACCGACGCCCAGGTCGTAACATTCATAATACATGGGCAAACCCAGCCCATTATTGTTAGGAGATACATATTTGCTTCTGGACCAGGTTGGTGGCAATCTTGGGATTTCTTTTTGAATCCCAATAATACACGGTGGGCTTATATCCATGTGGACTTTTATTTTAAAGTTTGTGGGAAGTCAAAGTTAGCTATTTGAACACCAAGTCCGCCTGACTCACTAATTGCAAAAAACGGCTTCAATGAGCCGTCACAAGCTTCATGCAGTTTATTACCACGTTCGCTTTACTTGCCATTAAGCCTACCTGGTTCGACGCTTGTTCTGGCTGTCGTTGTGGTTCATTTGAGTGCGGCAGCATGTAGCGTTGCACCGGTTCCGTTTGCTTGGTGCGTTCAAACCACAATTCCTAAATACATTTATGTAACAAGGGAATATGAATAAAATGAAACAAAAAGGGGACGAAGCAAGCGTCCAAATAGTTAAGTATTTCTGTTATAAATATTCCGATAGTAACTAGTTTCGGCGTGTTCGGCTGGAGGGGTAATTACTTGCACCTGTTCAAAGACTGAAGTGTCCTATTCGGTTGTTTGTTCGTGTACCCACCAGGGGGCAGTGTTTCCACTACTTACAATGTTTATTTCTTTTATGTCTCAAAAATGGCTCTTACACGGTTCCAAATGAGATCTGCACTTAATAAAGGTTTTATTAATTAAAATGTCCCAATAATAGTTGACTGAACGAGTAAAAATATAGTAATTTCGACCATATATTACTTATTTTAGACGTAGGCCTATTAACCATATGCATACATCAAAGACCCACTTGCACACATATTTGAAAAATATTCTATATATAGTAGTTAAAACAAAATGTTCACAAAAAAGATCAAACCATTATGGCTTTGCAGCATCTCCAAACATTACCTTCTGTGCCAGGATATCGGACACCCCACCCCCAATGACCTCACCCCATTAAGACTTCCCCCTCCCAAATTTCAATATTTAACCCATGCATCGAAAAACAGTATACAAATGTATGGTTAAATTAGCATACGGACGACAATCGTCCTGTACCCCCACAGGAACTCTGAAGGTCAACGAACGACACTTGACACCAAGTTACACTCCGTGGTGTGGTTCCGGCTTTAGAGGACCAAGCTATTCTACTAGCAGCAGAACGACCCTCGATGTCAATGGGGCTCAGATTCATCGGTCCAACAAGTGCCTAGGATCAAAACATGACACTGCTACTTAACACAGATAAAAACACAATCCATTGGGTTTTGTGGCAAAATGATGACCAATATGGAGCAAAACAGCATCACCGCAACGCCACTCGCACCTCGAGGGGCGGCATCATCTTAATTCGTGCGGGAGACACATATTAGCATTATGCTATGCACTGATTGGACAGGAGCATCGGGACCCTATTCACGTTCAGGTCACTGTGTGAACTTTGACGCCACACCTACTCCTTATGTTAGGTGACGAAACCCTAACCCAAAAAAGACAGCAGTATTTTTTTAAGTGACACGTTTCGTCGTGTTAAAATGGCGAAACTGCCCTTTCAAAATACAAGCGATCACGGGATTCCGGTCAACATCTATCAGTTCCACCGAGGTAGACGCGAGGGGGCATGCAGGAGCATGTGTTGGTAAACTGGAGCGGCCACGTATCCGATGGACAAAACCTCCGGGTAATAACGGTGTTAGCCAGACACTTTTAATTTCAGATTTCTTTTTTTCTTTTTCTTTTTTAACAATGATAAGTAGACCAGGTGGACTCGAATGACGTAGGTACAGAGAGCGCGCTCTGGGGTCGGCCCGGTCTCCAGTGTCCGATGCCGACGCTGTTCCTCTTTGAGACGGCGGGGTTTGGGCCGGGGTGTGGGGGGTGCGTTGTGTCGCTTACCAGCTCGACGCGCGAATGTGTTCGTTTTGGGAGAAAAAACAAAACAAAAAAAATAAAATAAGAAACACAAACAGAAGCACAAAGACAGAAATCGAGAGAATTGCTTGTAAAATTACTTTCTTTTTCTTTTTAAATGTGGATAATATTTTTTGTGTATATAGGTAGATAATGTTTGGTTGATTTAAAGAGGGGAGAGGAGGGAGGGAACAAGAACGTAAAAGGTCATTACAATCAGAAGGTCTTCGCTCACTAGCTAGGTCAACAGAAAACCAATTAAACATGCAGTAACGTGAACGGAGAACGGAAAAGAAATATCAACACAAAATAGATCAGTACTCCAAAACCTCAGCGAGATCATATCCAAATTAGTTTGCCCGTGACTAATACCGCATAATTCATGTTGTCCTCCCAACAAAAATACTGATTAAAAAATAAAAATAAAGCAAAAAAATAAAATAAAGTTGAATTTCATAATAATTGTTTTAAATAAAACGGCTAATTGACATTATTGCACATGTGCAAAAGAGACAGCAATACTAACTAGCTGTAGACCCTCCCCCCTCCTCCACCACCCTCAATCGCTGCGGACTCTCCTCAAGCACTTCATAAAAAAAAACATTCGCAAAAACCTGACAGACCGAGGAAGAGGAGGATGAGAACGAGTCGAATCCAAAGAACCGCTGGTTAAAAACCTTGCTGTGATTTGGGGGGGGGGGGGGGGGGGGGGGGGGGGGGGGGGGGGGACGACATCCGGCAGAGATGAGAACAACACTTAGACGTTGTGCTATACAGTACAGTGAAGGGCTGCATAAGTGCTTCCTTTAAGCTCAACGAAAACACCGATCCAAACCAGGAAAAGCTTTCTCTTGGTGAGGCGTCGGTTTGGTTTTGTTAAACGCTAACCTGTGCTATCCACGATGAAGGGGGGAGGAAGAGGAGGAGATGATGGAGGAAGGGAGAGGGGGAGGAAGAGGGGGAAGAGGAAGAGGAGGGGGAAATGCTGTTTAGATGCTGGGTTCATTTCCTTGGAGACTGTTGCTACATACGGAATACCCCCCCCCCCCCCCCCCCCCCCCCCCCCCCCCCCCCCCCAGATGTGAAGGTGGAACACCGTGTGGAGAGAAAGACAGAAGGAGTGGAAAATAAAATCAAACTGGCTTTAGAAGAAGATGGTTCCTCCGCACTCAACTGCTGGGTCGGGTTTTATTTTCCGCCTTGCCCTTTGATTTTGTACATCGTCCCGCCTCCTCGCGCCGGGCTGTTGATTGGCAGTGTCCAGGTCCAATGAGATGGCAGAGTGAGTCAGTTTTTAAAAACCCAGTGATTGGCGGCGGAGGCTTTTTTATTTATTTTTTTCTATTTTTTGTTTTGTGTGATTTTTGTCCCTCTCTCATCTCCGGGTCGGGTTCTGACCCGGTCCGTGTCCCCGGACACTGGAAGGCGGCCAGACGTCCAGGACTGGGGGGGGGGGGGGGATGGGGGAGATAAGGGTGGGGCGGGTTGTTGTTGTTGTACCTCCGGACACACTCTCAGACGGGCCCGTTCACGGACACCTCTGCCGGCTGGGGGGGGTCCTCCCTGTGGGACAAGAGGACGGTAGAGACACATTAGTCTTCCGGGTCCTTAAGGGCTTTCATTCAGGCATGCCAAGGACAACCGAGGACCGACAGACAGACCGAAGAGAAGAAGGAAGGAACAAGGAGAAAGAGGGAAAAAAAGGACACAAAGAAAGAAAAAGAAATTAAGAAAGAAAAGGAAAAAAATCTAGTAAAGATTATAAAGACAAACTGAGAAAGGAGAAAAATGAAAAAGAAATTAAGAAAATTATCTAATAATGAAAAAGAAAAAGAAAGAAAAGGAGGGAAATGTAAAAATAGAACAGCTTCAAAGAAAAAGAAAAGGAGGAAATGAAAGAGGAGGACACCTACTTCCTGTCGGCCTGTGTGGTCACGTCCGCAGAACACGGCTGCTCAGCGGTCTTCACAGGAGGGTCCGCCAGGGAGAGCTTCTCCAGGGAGAGCAGGCTCTCCTCACTGGAACACACACACACGTTAGTGGGGGGCCAGACAGCAGGCAGGAACCTGGGGGGGTTCCTGACCCCTGACCCCCCCCCCCATGGCACTGGTGGCCGGACCCACCTCTTGAGGTCTTCGTTCTGCTTGTCGGCCTGGGCGGCGTCCTCCGTTGCCGCGGCGACCGCCTTGTCGCCCTCCTCGCTGGCGGACGCCCCGGAGGAGCTGCGGTCCGACGCGGCGGGGGGGGGCTTCGGCGCCACTCCTACACACACACACACACGGGTCAAGCTGGGCTGTAGCGACGCTGTATTACAGACTCATTACCGGAGTTGTTCACAGTAAAAAAGAGGAAACTTTAGGGCGGAACTGCAAAAGCACGAGTGGGAACACACACTCACACACTCTCTAACGCACTCACACATACGCTCTCTCTAACGCACACACGCTCTCTAACGCACACACACACACGCTCTCTCTAACGCACACACACACACTCTCTCTAACGCACTCACACATACACTCTCTCTAACGCACACACGCTCTCTAACGCACACACACACACACACACACACACACGCTCCAACGCACACACACACACGCTCTCTAACGCACTCACACATATGGTCAGTCACACACACACACACACACTCTCCAACGCACACACACACACACACACACACACTCCAACGCACACACACACACGCTCTCTAACGCACTCACACATATGCTCAGTCACACACACACACTCTCCAACGCACACACACACACACTCCAACGCACACACACACACGCTCTCTAACGCACTCACACATATGCTCAGTCACTCACACACACACACTCACGCTCTCCAACGCACACACACACACACACACACACTCACACGCTCAGTCACACATACGCTCAGTCACACACACACACACACGCTCTCTAACGCACACACACGCACGCTCTCTAACGCACACACACGCACGCTCTCTAACGCACTCACTCACTCACTCACTCACTCACTCACTCACTCACTCACCAGCAGCAGCAGCAGCAGGGCCACCTGTTTCCTGGTTGTGTTTGGCTTGTTTGTCTGCTTCGCTGCGTCCCAAGTCCACAGGAGAGCTGCACCTAGGGCCAGCCTGGCTGCTGCAGGACACACGGACCGGGACATGTTAACGCCAACCAGACCCACGCTCACATGCTCACACACTGGGGCTGGACGGTCTGCTCCTCCTTCGACGGAAGGACTGCAGCACTACTGTGAGAAGAACACTTGGAACCCTCAACCTAGGTTAGCTTCCTCATGGAACCCTCAACCTAGGTTAGCTTCCTCATGGAACCCTCAACCTAGCTTACCTTCCTCATGGAACCCTCAACCTAGCTTACCTTCCTCATGGAACCCTCAACCTAGCTTAGCTTCCTCATGGAACTCATCAACAACCGACATGAAGGTCCGACTTTCGGCGAATCTTCACGGAGCCGTCGTTAATGTTGCAGTCCCAAGACGCGCATGAAGCACCTTTATTGGAAAAGTAGCAGAACCCCTTTAATCAAGCGGGTCAACGACCTCATTAACCTGCAGGGCTACATCGATTTCTCAGAAGACATCTGGCCTTAGATTACACACAACTGGGATCCTTCCACAGACTTGCCGGATCTGCGTGAGCCTAAGCCCGGTCCAGTAGCCTAGCCAGGCTACTGGACCGGGCTTAGACTCACGCAGATCTACTGGACCACTAGCTGTGGCCAGTCTGAGGCGTGGTGCTCACCCGCAGAAGGGCTGGAACTGGGTGAAGTTGGCCCAGCCGGTCCCCTGCGAGTCTCCCGGGCTCCCGCCCGCCGCCTCCCAGCCCACCGGGGACGGGCACGTCGTCGTGGGTCCCCCCGCCTCCCCGAAGCTGGCTGTCCAGCTCGGAGCTACGCACACACACACACACACACACACACACACACACACACACACACACACACACACACACACACACACACACACACACACACACACACACACACACACACACACAGTCAAGCCTTCTGCTTCAGCAAACGGTGAGGACATTGTCTATTGTGAGTGGTCCTGAGGGATGGGTGGTCTTAAAGTGGCCCGGGTGTCGGACACCCAGTCCAAAAGGGAGTGGGTTTGAACCCAGTCTACCTGCAGGTCTCCCTGAGCAACAAGCCCACCTTGCTCATAAAGGACAATGCATCTGCTGAATGTAAAAGAGGCTTGGGGTGGGGGGGGGGGGGGTGTGGGGGTACCTGCGTCTGAGAGCTGCTGCGTCTGTGTGGACTCCTCCTCCTCCTCCACCTCCTCGTCTGAGCCGGACCCGGACGCTGTGTCCCGGTCACCTCCGTTCTCCAGGCTGCTTCTGGAGCTGCCCTCTGTTGTGCTGGACACACCGAACCTGGGGGAGCCCCATGAAGGTTATATGTGTGTAGCCTGGGACCCAGACGGTTCTGCTAAATCCTGTTTCATTTCCTCTGGCCTGTGCTTCTGGCGCCACGCCTGCTCAGACCGATTTCCAGCAGCCCTGGCCCGGGTCGGGCCAATCACAACCGTTTATCTAATTATGGGGCGGGGTTTGACACGATGACTGAACAGAGGACCGCCCTATGGGAGCGCCGTTATGGCATTTTCATAAACAACCAAGACGGCGGACGCTGATGTGTCACACGTTTCGTTGCTGTGATTGGTCGGTCTAATTGCGTCCAGAGCCATTTCGGTCTGTGGCAGTTGAAAACAGAAGAACGAACGGCGAGGCTCCGGACTAATACGGGTTGATGAATTGGTCCGGCGCCGTCTGGGTGAGTGACCCCCGGGGTGCTGAGTGACCCCCGGGGTGCTGAGTGACCCCCGGGGTGCTGAGTGACCCCCGGGGTGCTGAGTGACCCCCGGGGTGCTGAGTGACCCCCGGGGTGCTGAGTGACCCCCGGGGTGCTGAGTGACCCCCGGGGTGCTGAGTGACCCCCGGGGTGCTGAGTGACCCCCGGGGTGCTGAGTGACCCCCGGGGTGCTGAGTGACCCCCGGGGTGCAGAGGGACCTGGGCCTACCTCGTTCTGGACTTTGCTTGTGTTGCATAGTTGATCTCCTTGTCCTCCCAGATGTCCTCCTCCTCGTCTGCGTCGTCGAACTGGCGTATCCTCTCTTTACAGCAAGCCTCGAACGCAGCCGCGTTGGCCTGTTAGAGCGCACACGCACACACACACACACACACACACACACACACACACACACACACACACACACACACACACACACACACACACACACACACACACACACACACACACACACACACACACACACCTTAGACTGAGACACCACAGCCCTCCCCAGTGGTTTCCAACCGTGGGGTCCCCTGATGTGCATATGGGGTCGCAGGAGATTGCTGACGTAAGCTAGACATTTGATGATCCACTTTAGATCTCCTAGATGTCCTGTATATACAAACTGACTAATGATTCTTAGCCACTACGAAGCAAACTACGACTCATCACTTAGTGTGTGGTGGAGCGATGCGACGATGTTCACCGGGACTTTGATATCAACGGCAGATGTTGATTGGATGAAAACAATTTGTGTGGAAGCAGTCGGGCAAAAGTTAAAGTGGGGGTCGTAAGATCTTTGAGCTACAAATGGAGTCACTGGCCAGCAGGCGTTGGGAACCACTGTTCTACACATTGGGAGATGGAGCATCTTTTACCATAAATGTGTTCTTTGGTGAATCACAAATCACGCATACACAACTACACATCCTAACGCGTAAAGCTCTGCAAAAACAAACGTTCACGGCAATTTCTGCGTGGATCAAAACCCTACGACACAAGACAACGGCGGTTCAAAACACTTACACTATTGTCGTCAGCATCTAGATTGAAATTGATTTCGGCAATTCTGTCAAAGGTAGCGCTGCAGAAGGAAACAAGAGAGATCGTGTTAAACGATGAACCTACCACACGTATACGTACACTTTACATCAACTATCACACCTAGACGACCTTTCACACTCTTTCAGTCAATCACACTGTGCACAACGACCGCGCTGGACTGCACATTTGATAGGGCAGTGCTTCAAGACGTAAGCGCAGCGGCAGTAGAGGTCTGCGCTCCTCTGCAGGGGACGTACTTGATGTTCTCATCGTGCTCGCTGAACTCCTCGTCGTTGAAGCCGAACTGATCCACAAAGTTGGCGGTCATCTGTTGGATCTGGTAGTCGGAGAACGCCTGGGGGCGGTCAGTAACAGCTGCTCACTTACAAAACAACATCAACGCAACCAGCCCCCCCCCCCCCCCCCCGGTCCTTTGTCCAGCCTGCAGCTTCTACTGGTCTGGGGGTGGAGGGGGTGGTGTTGGGGCTGGCCAATGATGAAGTATGACCACTTTAGGGTCTCTGAACGGCGTTACAGCGTCGTGAAATCAAGATATCGTTGCACAGCCTAAATGAATTACGATGAGAGGATATGCCCTTAAAATGATCACACTATGAGCTTTGAAACGCCAGAGGGAGGGAAACCAGTTTTAGCCGGAACCGTTCTTTAAATGTCCATTCATGTAATTCCGCGAGACCGTTCAGAACAGTTTTTTTGACTTCACGAGCACACCGCGACACTTATCGCTATCGTGTGTAAAATTCCCCCCCCCCCCCCCCCCCGATTATCGTTATCCCCGCGGTGATCGTGCCAACAGTGCTCGTATCCGCGGCAACGGGACCCCGGTCCTACCTGCTGGAGCGAGAGGTCGTTGGGGAAGGGGCTCTCCATGTCGTCGTCCTCGCTGGAGGAGTGCATGTTGTGGGTGCTCACCTGAGACACACACACACACACACACACACACACACACACACACACACACACACACACACACACACACACACACACACACACACACACACACACACACACACACACACACACACACACACACACACACACACACACACGGTTAGTTCGGGTCTCGGATGACCACTGTCAACCGCTATATGTAAAGAAGTCGTTTTAAAGATGACGCACAACGCGAGACCGATCTCAAGCACCAGACTGCGTTTTTATTTCTAGTCTACTGTCGGTCAAAGACCGGGGGGGGGTCCTCTCTCTCGCTCACCAGGTCCACTGTGTTTCTCCTATTGGTCTCCCTCAGGGTGCCGTCCACAAAGCTCTCCCAGCGCCCCCTACAGTCCTCGGGCAGCTCTGCAGGACACGAAACACAAGGCACCTCAGTGCTGAGCAATGCAGCCTCAGAATCACCTCCAGTCACATAACATAATGGAGAGAAGGAGGGAGGGGGAGATAAAGATGGAGAGGGAGAGAGAGAGAGAGAGAGTTTTTTTTTAGTCATCCAGGGTTTTTCAGCAATGTTGACTTTCAAAGTACTTGTGTTGCAACGGCTTTGTAATCGGTGTGTATCTGTACCTTTGATGAGGTCGGCCATCTGGATTTGAACCGGTCCCTTCTCCAGATTCTGGACCACCATGTTGGATATCCTGGTCAGGTGACCCATGTTCCCTCTCCTAGCTCCGCCCTCGGATCTGTGATTGACAGGTGGGAGAGACGCACACCAACAATGAAATTCGATGGCAAAGCCAATGTACGCTAATCGAATGGCCTTAGATCACATGCGTTTGGATTTGTTTCGGCCATAAAGGCCTACTCATCCACTCTCGTAACACTTAAACCTCAGGGAACCGTCTCAAAACGTTCAGCGAGCGTCTTACTGTATTTTATCATTCTGCTCCCAGGCTTCCAGAATCCTCTGCACCAACCGACACGTCTGGAAGAGCTGAGGACGCGGAGAAACCAGGATTCATTTCATCATTCCTCCTCATTGGGACGCATTAACATTCTCTTGGCCTATACAGATAGTCATAGGCTGCTATATAGGCCCATACAGATATCGCAAAAAACCTTTATAATCATGACTTTAGGTTATCAACAGGGATCCTTTTCACACTTTCACATAATAAATGTTTTCTATGAAATGGCACGAAAAAAAAAACAGTTAATATCGACCCCTGGAATCGAACTCGTACACCGATGAATAACAAAATGGCGGAGTTCTGGTGGGGGGCCACTTACGTGGGACACCAGTGTGCTGTGGATGGAGTCCTCTGGGTCCGCGGGCTTGCCCGGCTCCCCTCCCTCCTCCTGGGCCGGGGGGTCCGGCACCGCGGGGGGATCGCTGTGGTTCTGGAGGCCCAGGGTGGGCCGGTCCTCCTGCGAAGGGTGGTTGAGGACGGCCGCTACACACAGCTCCACTTGGAAGTGCAAAAAGTTGTTCCAGGAATACTTGAAGAACAGATCCTGGAGGGAGGGCGAGAGACGGGAAGAGGACGATTATCTCTCCTCCGTGTACCCGGGGGATCGTTGGGATCGCTGGAACGAGCGCCCGACCACTGCCGTAGTCGGTCTGCGGCGCCCAGAGCCAGAGAGAAACAGACAGAGACGTAGACACAGAGAGCCAGAGAGAAACAGACAGAGAGAGGTAGACACAGAGAGCCAGAGAGAAACAGACAGAGAGAGGTAGACACAGAGAGCCAGAGAGAAACAGACAGAGAGAGGTAGACAGAGAGAGCCAGAGAGAAACAGACAGAGAGAGGTAGACACAGAGAGCCAGAGAGAAACAGACAGAGAGAGGTAGACACAGAGAGCCAGAGAGAAACAGACAGCGAGAAACAGAAAGACAAAATGAGACGTACACACAGGGAGAGCGATTGAGAGCGTACCAGTAGTAGGTCCATGGAGGACAGCCTGCAGAGCTCCACACAGACACTAGGGGAGCTGGTCTGCAGCAGGGCGGCCACCAGGCGAGCTACGTGAAGGCGGGCGTTCCCCAGGGGCTCCTCCAGAACACCGACGGTCGTCAATATTGCACTTTTCTGTTCCGAGACAGCGAGACAGCAAAACAGCTTTAACGCATCACAGCGGAAACGTTAATCGGCAGTGATTTGACCCGTGAGGACTTGTGTGGTTTGACCTAAGTGCAATGTGTATGCTCAGATTTGTTCGTGGGCCTCGCTTGCTAATGTAAAGCTATACGTGTTCAAAAAGGACAACCACTCAAACAGTTCAGCGACACAAGACGCAAGAAGTGATTTGTGTTCCAAAAGAGAGGAGCCGAGTGTGCCGGCGTTCCACTAAAACGTGAGCTAATCTTTATAGACGTTAGGAAAAGCTCTTTCTGGCATTGGCGTATTCTTCGAACTGTCTTTAAATTAACATGGCGTCTGTCAGGCTGTGCATCGATCTAATAAACAAAAGGAGTCTTACAGGAGTCTGGGTGTGTGCAGGAAGTCAGGGGCAGCGAGGGCTCCTGATTTATGTCAGGGCTCCTGATTTAAGTCAGGGCTCCTGATTTATGTCAGGGCTCCTGATTTAAGTCAGGGCTCCTGATTGTCCGACACGCGGCCTTACCTTGGGGGGGTCCAGGAGAAGCTGGTGGAAGTCCTTTAGATGGGGCTCAATGGCATGTAAAATACTGCTGTTGACAGTGTAAGACCTTTCGTAACCCTGAGAATAGAGCTCCATCAGCCCTTCCAACCTGCAGGACACAACAGCACAGCTTTAGAGAACGTCATCGTGCTTTTCAATGGTTTCCACGTTATGTCTGATCGATACGATTCTGGTTTCCTATAGAGGTACCGCCCCAGATTTAGGCCGTTACTAACATTTGAATCATCACCATAGACACCATTTATTTCTACGAACAAAATTATTTGAATTGTTTGCTTGTATTACTATGCATGTCAATTATGGCCCCTATTGCACTCCTAACCATCCCTGGAAGGTGGGATCCCCCACTCTGCGTTCCTTCAAGATTTCTTCCATGCTAATTACGGGAGTTTTTCTTGCCCTCTGGGGGGCTAGGGCTAGGGGGGTGTCATAAATATATGGCCTGTTAAGCCCTTTGAGACTGTAACTGTGATGAAGGGCTATACAAATAAAATTGAACGACAGGAACATGATTTGGTCGTTTGTTTGTCTTTTGGCCGCCCTTCACAACAAGTGTTCAGTCAGTCAGTCCCTCCCAGCCCCTCCTCCTCCCTCTCTCTCTCTCCATGAGCCTTCAGCGTTGCCGTGGTTACCAACGTATTCGTACTGAGGTGACCGTTGGAAGTCCAACCAAGCATTGACACCACGACACTGCTCTCAAAGTCCAAACACTACAGACTCTGAGCCGGTTCACACTGACCGCCTCGGAAGCGCGTCCCATCAGATTACAGCTTTGTTTGATGTTCTAGAAGCAACCGAATCAAACAACATGGTTCTATTTTTATTCTATTCTATTTATAATATATTTAGGGCATTTAGCAGACACCTTTGGCCAAAGCGACTTACAGAAAACCCTTCATACACACATTCACACACCGACGGCGGTGTCAACCACACACGGCGACAGCCAGCTCGCCGGGGGGCAGTTAGGGTGAGGCGTCTTGCTCAGGGACACCTCGACACTCAGCTAGGAGGAGCTGGGGACCGAACTAGCAACCTTCCTGTTCCAAGTCAACCCGCTCTACCTCCTGAGCTACTGCCGGCCCCGGCGGCATGGTTGGCGTCGACACCCAACAACATGGTTTTATGGAGGCAGAAGCGCTGAACTCCGGTCCGTTGGCCGGTTGTGTTCCGGTGCCCCCGGTCACTAGCGCGGCAGTGAGCCGTGTTCACGGCCCCGGACCTACCCCGACCTCCTGGTCTCCAGCAAGGTAAGGAGCACTTGAGTTCCGTTGACAATGGCCGCCTCGCTCCGGTCGCCCTCGAACATGGACTTGAGGAGCCCGGCCACGCTGTCCTGCCTGGGGGAAGGGGACGAGGAGAGAGAGAGAGAGGGGGGGGGGGGGGGGGGGGGGGTGAGACCACTGCACGCGGGACACGCAAACAAGACTCGTTTGACAGCGACGAAGCATCATTAAGGGCTATGCTAAAAAAACGAATAAAAAAACATCACTATAGCATTAATTATGGTCACGTCATAGAAGTTCTTACTCCATTTCGATAGATATTAGATATAGCGCTATAGTCCGATTTGTATGAACCTGTATCCATCTAACCCTAACCCAGTGCAGCATTGAGCGAGAGCACTTCAGGCACTGCAGCTGGGAAAAGGGCTTGTTTTAGCCAGACAGTCTCAGATTGCTATTATAAGTGTCTGACAACATTATAGAAAGGATTCCTACAGAGAAATAAAACGTTTTTCTTTACCTTTCACTTGATCCCGTCTGTTTGTCTAACTACGCGTCGCTCAAGGAGAGGTCCCTCTCACTCAGAAGAGTTGACTTGTGGCAGAAAATGTCCCCATTGTCATTCCAACGTCAACCCTCCTTCACCCAAATCTTTTGGATAACACTAGGCTGAGCTTTCTGTAGTCCAGCACAACAAACTCCTGCCTGCACTCCTCTCTCCAAGTCTCAATCACGCTTCCACCGTTCCCTTCCTGCAAAAGGTCAACTCTTGTGAGATTTCAGAGCAGGACTTCTTCTTGAGCAAGACTCGGTTTTGGCACAATAACGTTTTATTTCTCTGTAAGGATTCTTTCTCTCATGTTTTTTACACTTATAATAACAATCTGAGCCCGTCAGTGGCAAAACAATCCCTTCCAGAGGCCGTATTGTCGGGGGTTATTACCCCATAAGGTTACATTGCAGCACGTTTCACGGCTGCAATGGCTCCAACGCACTTGCTCAATACCGGACCAATTTCTAAAATCGTTCACCGAATTAGTCCCTTTGACCCAAAATGATGGGAAAACAGCATCCATGTTATAAACCCCCAAAGTTCTCCTTTAAATTTGACGTCAGCATTAAACTAGCCGGCCAATGAGGAGCGAGCTGTCGGCTATATAGCCGGCCGCCGGCGCTCTTGGACCCACAAGGTTGGGATCCCCCCGGCCTGAGGCCCCATAAGGTTTGGACCCCCCCCCCCCCCCCCCCAGCCTGAGCCCCCCATAAGGTTAGGACCCCCCCTGGCCTGAGCCCCCATAAGGTTAGGACCCCCCCCTGGCCTGAGCCCCCATAAGGTTAGGACCCCCCCCCTGGCCTGAGCCCCCATAAGGTTGGGACCCCCGGCCTGAGCCCCCATAAGGTTGGAACGCCCCCCCCGGCCTGAGCCCCCATAAGGTTGGGACCCCCGGCCGGTGCCCCAATAAGGTTGGGACCCCCCCGGCCTGAGCCCCCATGGGGGACCCCCAGCTGCAGTTCTAGAGGGAGCACGCGTGACCCGCTTCACTTACGACTCCAGCACCGCCAGGAGCGGGTCCGGCTCCACGTTCTCCTGCATCTGATTGGCCTGGTCTCGACTAAGGCGTATGATGTCGCAGAGCGTTTGGGACGCGTTCGATTGTCTCTGGATGAGAAGGAACATGAAAGGAATGAGGCTGTTAGGAGTTTGGGGGGGGGGGGTTTGATTGACTCCCTGTACCGGAAGGTACCGGGTTCCTATGGTCGGCCTGTAGGCAGCCTAGAGCGAGACACCCAGACCCCTACCTGCGCCTTCATGACATGCATCTGAATTCATGGCAAGTACAACACAGGAAGTAGTTCATGTCATCCCACCTTTCCCAAAGTCCCCAATACATTGCAGTACATAGAGACATTTTAATGATAGCCAAGCAGGTTGATACACGTATTATTATTTTGATGAAAATAGGAAAGGGAGCAACATGGGTACCACTGACAGCACCGCCTCTCACCTCCTCATCTCCAGCCGTGTATATGAGCCCTATGAGCCTCTGGATCAGCTTCTCCTCATTCAGCCACTAGCAGAGGACAAAGACATCATTAGAGACCGGTCGTCAGAACAACTCATTTAGACCGGTGGGAAAGAGACGGACGGACAGACAGACAGACAGAAAGACAGACAGAGAGGAACAGAGAGTCGCAGAGAGAAAAAAAAGAGACCAAGAGAGAAAGACAGACAGAGAATAAGAGAGAGAGACACAGACAGTCGGAGACCAAGAGAGAGACGTAGCGATAGAGAGAGACAGCGACAGACGGATACCAAGAGAGAGAGACACACAGAGACATAGAGAGACAGAGCTTAAGAGAGAGAGACAGATGGATACCAAGAGAGAGACAGAGACACAGTGACCGAGTGGACCCAGTGAGTGACAGAGAGAGCCAGTGACAGAGAGACAGAGAGAGCCAGTGACCGAGAGAGCCAGTGACCGAGAGAGCCAGTGACAGAGAGAGCCAGTGACAGAGAGAGCCAGTGACAGAGAGAGCCAGTGACAGAGAGAGCCAGTGACAGAGAGAGAGCCAGTGACAGAGAGAGCCAGTGACAGAGAGAGCCAGTGACCGAGAGAGCCAGTGACCGAGAGCCAGTGACCGAGAGAGCCAGTGACCGAGAGCCAGTGACAGAGAGAGCCAGTGACAGAGAGAGCCAGTGACAGAGAGAGCCAGGGAGAGAGCCAGTGAGAGAGAGCCAGTGAGAGAGAGCCAGTGACAGAGAGAGCCAGTGACAGAGAGAGCCAGTGACAGAGAGAGCCAGTGACAGAGAGAGCCAGTGACAGAGAGAGCCAGTGACGGAGAGAGCCAGTGACGGAGAGAGCCAGTGACAGAGAGAGCCAGTGACGGAGAGAGCCAGTGACGGAGAGAGCCAGTGACGGAGAGAGCCAAGGAGAGAGCCAGTGACGGAGAGAGCCAGTGACAGAGAGAGCCAGTGACGGAGAGAGCCAGTGACGGAGAGAGCCAGTGACAGCTCACCACGAGGACCTCCTGCCTCAAGGGGGCCGGCTCTACGCAGCTGATGAGGCGTAGCAGTAGATCCATCATGGCCGACGCGTCGATGTGATTCAGCACCAGGCCGATGAAGCCCTCCTTTTTCCTCAGGAAGGAAATTACCTGGAAAGGAAAGGTCGAAGCCGTCAACATAGGCCAACGTAGCGTTCCTTATGAACCAGTGTACTGAAAAGTGTTCTTGTTGCGCCACCCTACCTGTTCCGTTTTCCTGGCAATGAGATTACCAATAGTCTTGCTGAAGAAGCTGGCCAGTAAGGGGTTAAGGGGCGGGCTCTGTTCCAGGAAGTGGTAGAGCATCTCCAGGAGAGATTCGTCCCCGCCCAGCTTGTCATTTATGATGGACACGTCGGCTGTGAGGAGCTCACAGGCGATGTTGGGGAACCTGCGGGGAGAACACAGAGCGAAGACCATGACATGAGTACAGTGAGTCTATGGCAGGTCTATCAAATGTGTAAAGTACCTTTATATAAGCTGTCGTTAAGCAAGTTAAAAAAATTAAATTGGCTCAACTGGAAGAGCACGGAATCAACACGTTATGAGTTAGGTGGCCATGGTAAAACTTTGTGTCGTTTACCACCAACACACAACAAGTTTAAAAAAGGTATCTTGCCGTTCAGATGCGATTGCATTTTTCATCGTTTACGAAGAAACGCACAACACTTTTGACCGCAAAAGTTAAAACGCAGTTT
This sequence comes from Lota lota, assembly GCA_026745465.1. NCBI lineage: Eukaryota > Metazoa > Chordata > Actinopteri > Gadiformes > Lotidae > Lota > Lota lota. Next base: position 246,648 of record JACYXH010000048.1, read on the forward strand.
GCGGTTCAAATGCAATCACACTCGTTATCGTTTATGAACAAACGCACAACACAATTTACACACGCTTCCTCCACACACGTTTCAAACCTCCCACAACAAGGCTAGAGTCTAGAGTCCAGAGTCTAGAGGCTAGAGTCCAGAGTCTAGAGTCCAGAGTCTAGAGTCCAGAGTCTAGAGGCTAGAGTCCAGAGTCTAGAGTCCAGAGTCTAGAGTCCAGAGTCCAGAGTCCAGAGTCTAGAGTCTAGAGTCTAGAGTCCAGAGTCCAGAGGCTAGAGTCCAGAGTCTAGAGTCTAGAGTCTAGAGTCTAGAGTCTAGAGTCCAGAGTCTAGAGGCTAGAGTCCAGAGTCCAGAGTCTCCCACTGGCCTGGGCCAGTGGGAGACGATGGCGACGGCGAGATTGGCGACGGGCCACTCCCCACCCGACTCACTTGAAGCGGCTGCGCTCCTCCAGGTCGATGGGCGGCTCCGTGGTGATGAGCCGCACCAGCTCCTGCATGCAGTGGTCCTGGGAGAGGAAGAGCAGCAGCCGGCGGTTCTGGGCCTTGCACTCCTGCAGCACGTCGTCCTCCTCCATCAGCTCCCGCAGCGTCACGTCCTCCCGATCCAGCAGCTGGTCGATGTGGGAGGTGGTGTGGAGGTCGAACTTCCAGAACATGGTGGTGGTGGAGGCCGCCGGGGCGGGGGGCACGGCCCTGCGGAGGTCACATCCGGGGGCGGGGGGGAGGAGAGGTGAAGGGTGGAGGCCAGCGAGGGAGGAAGGAAAAGTGAAAAGTTGGATGGAATTAGAGTTGATTTATAGGGTTATTTTTTTCTACCGGGAAAAGGCCGCCGTGGTTCCAGTCATCTGTTACACGGATTTGAAAAAGCTGTACGGTAGCTACAGCTGTGGAGATGCTAAATGAGGAGTCCGCTAAGCCATTAGGCTGAATTTGATCATGCACAGGCCTTGTGGCTCACTTGCACGCTACCATGTCCATCTTTCCACAATAAAAAGAGAGTGTGTGTGTGTGTGTGTGTGTGTGTGTGTGTGTGTGTGTGTGTGTGTGTGTGTGTGTGTGTGTGTGTGTGTGTGTGTAAAAACAATGACAAATCTGGAGCTGCATAGACAAAACTTTTTCAGCGCGTGCGCAACACTCAGGTGCAGCCGCTCAAGGTCCTCGCCAAAATAAAGAACACAAAAATAAAAACAACCTCTCGAGGCGGTGAAGTCCATCGGGACGGCCTAAACGCCTTTTATGTTTCGGTATGGGTGCCTTGGTCTACGTACCTTTTCCTCCTCGTGAAGGCGGTGTGAATGTGCGGGTGTGTGTTGCCAGCGTAGCTCTACGTACCAGTGGCTGAAACGTGGGTATCTTTATTCACACCTCCCGCGCGGGCAGGCAGGCATCGGTGTTTGTGCAGACGGCAGAGAGTGTGGCGAGGCCCGGCATTTATCAGCATGGGTCTCCGCTCAGAACGTAGGCCTCGTTAGAAGATGACACTGGCCAGGGCTCACCATAACCTGGGGGCGAGGGGGGGGATAGAGGAGCAGAAGCCATTACTCCAATGCAGTGGTTTCCAAACTGTGGATCCATAAGTGGCTCCCAGTAGGAGACTGAGTGTCACAATAAGGCCCTAGTAAAAAACGTATGCACACCTGTATTCCTTGTCATTTGTATTGCATCCGTTTTTTTGAAGACTGTAAAGGATGCATATTGTATTGAAGTACACCAGATGTAGTTTAACTACATTTATTAACTTACTTAGACTTATTTTACTATCCTTCAGGTGGGTCATGGCATCAAACGTTTTATTTTTCCTTCAAACACTAACTAAAAGAAACTCAAAGACGTTTCAGGAGGAGGTGAAGAGTGTTAGTTCACATTGTAGTAATAGTTATGTACGTTCTATTCTGTGATTCATGTTCAGGTTTATTGAAAATCGGAACAAAGTTACTCCGTTCCCTACAGGAAAAGCATTGTTGCTTTTAGTCCTTTCACAAATCAACAATAAGAAAAATAGAAGTGGGCAAGTCTTGTTCTTTAGTCACAGCTGGGGAGATATTTGGAAGACAAAGGTATTCGAACGACCGCCATTTTATTGACTCAGTACAATGTCAGTACAAAATTTTGATTCAGCACGAACTCTTCAATGTATCTAGCCAAACAGAGCCACATTTCAAGGTTCACTGAAGTCACCAAACAGTCTTGCATTGTAAAGCCCTATTGCACGACACGCCTCCTGTGCTGCTGGGATTCATATTCCGGTGTCAGCCCTCCAGAGCCAACGAGGGGAATGATCCATCTCAGATTTCTCATGATGCAACGTGTAATTTGTGCAATCTCCAAGACTTACCAACCAATTAGGTGTGCCCAGGAATCTGTGTGTCGTTAAGTATGGTGTGAGGTATGTAGTGTGTAGAGTGTGAGGTTGTAGAGGGATTACTATGAAGTCCTACGGGTTAATGAGGCTTCATGAAAAGAAGGATGTTGACTCTTTACTCTAGTTATTAGTTAACATGTGATGTTAAGCCAGTCATGTTCAGATTTCACCAAACATGTAAACGGCGTTCAATTAGAACGCAATATAAATGGTGTTACTGAACATTAGAAATAAACCTAATAATACAGAGAGACAGAGAGACAGAGACAGAGACAGATACAGAGAGAGAGAGAGAGAGAGAGAGAGAGAGAAAGAGAGAGAGAGAGAGAGAGAGAGAGAGAGAGAGAACTAAAAGCACACACCAGCAGTTATCATGTTAAGCCTAAAGCCTGCTCAAGTATGTCGTAAATCAAGTAGCAATGTATTTTCTGATGTCTCCTCTGCAATTAAATTACTTCATTAGAACCTGCATCAGTACTAACTGGGTGTGTCTCTGACACTGCTATTACAATTAACAAGTTTGGCTGGCACCAGATGTCATGAGAGGAGAGACTGGGTTTGGCTCAGCATTTTAGTATGGCTGTCCCATGATACTCACTTCCAGATTCAGGGACGAAGGTTCTTACTCTACAGATTGACAACAACTAAATAATGTTTGAATACTTTTTGAGGATGAACACAATGTGCCAACCAGACTCAAATTAATCTGGTGGGAGAAGCAAATTAGACCCTGCGGGTTTAATCTAGCCGAAACGGTAACTAACCCTTATGGAACCGAAAGTACACACAGAGAATGCTGGATTATGCCAACTCAGATCAGGCTTCAGGTTTCAATGAGGGTACTTCCTCAGACTTCAGGCCAGAACAGTCGTCAGTGCGGTCTAGAGAGGGGAAGTAGCATTCAAATATCCCTCACAATTGCTACAGCTAATCAATTAGTAGATATACTCAGGTAAGAATAACTAAAATCGAAACCTAACTGACTGGTATGAATAAGGCTGTTATGCCTTGGCTTAGTTTAATCTTTGGCCCTGACAGTCCTCCTCCAACTCATCTGTTGAGCCTTCATAGAAAGCTGGTTTTGTTTTATGAATGAGGAAAATGACACCCTACTGCGCCCATGTAGGGACTCGCCCCATGGCATTATAACATAACCCGTCCTGACAAGTAGCAAACATAAACCCAAGCCTGATCACGGCTTGGATCCATATGCAAAACTACGTGGAACCAAGTTGGCAACAGCCACTTCCACTAGTAGGCTTGGCCTGAAGCCTTTGTTGTATGTGGGCAGCTGCCTCGTCAAGCTTGCTCACGTATTTGAACGTACTTCATAAACTTCCTTCGGGTTTAATAAAGTATCTATCCATCCATCTTATACTTGGGACGCATTAGCAAAATATTGATTAAATCAGTTAATATGCATGCATAAATTACATGTTGGCATTCAGAATAAACGACCCACAACCCTAATTAAAAATTGTTTATAGCAGTGGTTATTAGCTTGGTAAATACGACGACCTGAGTAGTAAATACCACGAAAGAGCTAAATGTGATCTTGATCACAATATCACGAGTATCTAGTCTCGTTTGGGGCCCGTGCCAACGCCTCAAGGGTAGGATGCCAGGTATGGGCCCCAGGTACCCGCATATGGAGGCCAAAGTGCCAATGACTACAGATCGCCTATATTTAGAGCCATGATGTTTAGTATCCCAAACATATTTATTAAATAAATACAGTATACTTTTGGAACCATCCACAACTATTGTGGAAAAGTTGCTGGACATCGTCTCACCAAACCATGTTGTGTTGGGTACAAATTAAAGTGTGTGCCTGGGTGACTGGAAATGTTAGGGTAAGGTGAAAGTAGTCAAGCTGAGGGGGAAGGCCTGCCCAGAGACCACAACATGTTTTGGGTGCCTAGAGCCACTAGGCAACAGTTACTGTGGAGCACTCTTAACATACCAATATCGCTACATCTAGGCCTATATAACTCTACGGCTTAGCGGGATGATTCTAGAAAAGACTACAGGCTATGCAAAAGCTTGCAACTTTCCTGGGTCGAATGCAAAGAGCATATAGCCCCAAAGGAAACTATAATAGTTAGCATAGGCCTACTGTTTCACACTAGAACAAAACCACAAGCAAGCTCTGAATGCTAAGTGGCCTCAAAGTTACATCAGTCAGTGTTGTCACCACACCTTCCGCTTCCAGCACCGCAATCTACCTTATTAGTAGCTCATGTCAGATAACTTGAAAAAGACTGCAGAAAGAATACATACAACTATGACATGCATAGGCCATTTACAATTTCTAAAAGTTTCTAAAGATTTGCTCACTTGGTTACTATGGTGGCTCTGGAGCACCTGCTGTCTGGTCGGTGGTAAAAAGGTTGTATGTGCTCGTTTAAAGAGAGGCCAAGGGAAGAGTTTGTGTAACATTAAACTGTCATCGTGGAAGTATGGCCATGTAGGAAATTCAAGAACTTCCTCCATTTTCAACGAGCCCTACAAACACCCAGAAGTGTTTTGTAATTAGTTATTTAATAACACCATAGTAAGCTGATTTCATTGCCTGCAATACTTTTTGGGTGGTCCAGGGTAATGTATTTTACACTGTCAAAAAGCTCAACGATACTTTAATTGGCTCTTGAAATAAAAACGTTGGGAGATTACATTAAATATCCACATTTGCTTTACATAAATCCTGGAAAAGTCTAGAAAGCAGACGTTCGAATAATGTACATATTTACCCAGTAGACATTGCTTACTAGACTTGCACAACTTAGACTTTGGCACACACGATGGCACATATATTACACACATTTCCCTTCCTATATTTTGTAATTTATTGGTTAAGAAGACAAGTCCAGAAGCACAAGACATAGTAAAGTGATCTGCTGTGGCCTTGGCATGCTGATCAACCGGCATGTGGTAGGAGCTCAGATTTCGATTGACTTCCAACTCCAGATGAGCAACCGATAACTAACGTCATGATACTTCTCAGAGTAAATCAATAAACACAAATACAATGCCAAAGTACTCTTTAAGCTTCGGCCATTGCACAAAGACATTATGCAACAATAATACGCCAGTTTAAGTTACTCTTTGGCCTGAACAAACGAACGCGGTTCGGTGTTAAAGGGCCAGTGAACCCAACATCGCGTCCGAGAGAGGGGCTTCTCGGACACTTACAGCGCATTTCAGTTGCAACATCGTTCATTATAACGCTCGTACACAACCACGGCACTAAAAAAAGTATCCCAAAGTTGGTGTGGGGAGTAACCATGGAGATAGCACGAACTTCTCAGCCCAGAACACATTGTTTTAAATCTCATAATGTTTGACTTGGGAGCTGAAACTGGGAGTTCACTTACACTTGACATACACAGTGTGTTACATGTGCACACCATCCCAGTTATGAGACATGTCCGTTTTCCTCAAGTGAATGTTGCTGCTGCCTTCAAATGTGGTAGCAAACCATGCTGGCCAAGCGAACTATTTGACTCTGGTAGCGAAGTTAGCCCATTAGCTAGCGGTGGTGTGGTAGCAGCAGCAATGGCTAGTTGGTCGTTTCACCCGCAGAATAACAACCAGGCTGGATAGCGACCACACATGTGCCCCTCCCTGGAAGCTTGTGTCGATAACTAAGCGAACACTTGGCGTGTAATCGTATCACTGGGCGAGCAGGTGAACTAGTTAACCTGGTCAGAGCTAAGTTAGGCTAGGTTCTCAACTACGTTTAACTTTGTGATGATGAAGCAATAATAGTGTTTTCAAACTCAACCCGGGCTTTACATCACACGGCTTGAGTAGGACATACACAACTCACCTTCCAGTCAGAGTATCTCCTTGGTTATGGCACTCGTCCCCCTCGGTGGATGAGTGGTGGTTGGATGAAGCGGTACTAAGTTAGTGTTAGCTCACTAGCAGCTAGCGGTATGTGTTTTGTTTTGAAGGGTCAGTCTGCGACAGCACGCGCTAACTTAAGCTAAGCTAACCTTACTCTAATGTTCTATATGGCATACAGTTCTGTAACACTGGACAGCTCGGCCTACTTCTGAAGATCAAGCAACTTACAGTGTGTACTTAACACACGGAAAAATGTAAAAATGAGTCTAAGTTTAGCATGCAAAGCAGGAAAAACTCAGTCATATTTTTTCGAATCAAAATGGCGACATGGTCCCGGGAGCGCGCAGCAGGCTACTTTGCCCCCGGGAGCGAGCGCTGTTTTTTTTTGGTTGAATAAAACGACTGTATGACTGAACTCTGAGAGCTCAGCAAAACATTTTAGCACACACACACACACACACACACACACACACACACAGATAATGCGATACTATGTGTCAATTTCAGAGACCATAGTCCAAATATTATTCAGGGGTTTCAAGGCTATTTGATTATATTAGTCGACTAATAATTCCTATTAAAATACAAATTGACAGCAGCTTCAAAATATGTGCAAGGTTTCTATAGCAGCACACAAAACATATTTGTCTAGCAATGACGAAGAACCTTTAGCAAAAAGCGTATTTATTAAATGTAGATAGCTGGGTGATATAGCTATAATAAAAAATAATAATAACTGAGATCAGCTAAAATTAACAATGAACTGATTATTAACTTCAAGCCTATGGTTGATTTCGCGATAACATAACTTATTTTGAAACCAGTACTCAAACAGAAACCGACCCAACCCGTCCTCACACCATGAGCCCCTATCAATAATAAAACAGACAGGAAAGCTAGCTTGCCCAACACTAATCAGCAATCAACAGATGCAGAGATATTGTAACTATTAAAACATTACAAGCTCAGCTGTCATGTCATAGGTTTTGTGTTGTCCACATCAGATGTTACTCTGGACTGTCGAGCATATTATGTTTGGTACATTTACGGACAAGATAACATTGTAAAAAAAAAAACAACAACATTGTAAGCATCAAGTGACAAATAATATGCAAGAAATATGCAGGCTGCCGTGTATGTGTGCGCGCGTGCGTGTGTCGAGCGCCGCCGCTTTCCTCCTATTGCCCTCTTTGGCCCACAATGCACCGCGTCTTCTCGTCGGGATCATGGACCAAAGTGGTGAGCACCAGTAGTGGCTAGCAGGCTATAACTAACCCGTTTTGCGCTATTTATTCACCCGTCACATTAGGGCTTCAGTTTAATATATCTACGAAATAACACGTGTCTAATGTGTATTCGATATTCACGCTACGAAATCTCTCTACCCCAAAAAGTACCCTAAAGGCTAACGTTACATGTTAGCCAGCCAGCTAACGCAACGCTAGTTAGGGGATAACAATCAAGCCCATTGCAGAAAATGATGCGCGAAGTTATTAAGTGAAAGGGTGAGGGTCACCTAGCGGGGAGGACCCTTACTCAAATGTAAAGCATCACTCCTCTTAGTGTCCTTGTGGTTTTAAACTAACATGGAGAGATGTAAACGCAAAGTAATCTCCCCAGTTAGTTCCGTGAAGCCCAATGGGGCGCGAATGCTCTCCGGCTAAGCTAGCTGATAACTAATAACATCTTCACACTGTCTGGGATGTGTTGCGTGTGGTGGACTTTTGATGCCACGTTGTTGACCAAAACGGTGGTTTATCCTAACTAGTTGCTGTTTGTGTGTGTAATCGTCGAATAGAGTGCAGTCTATAAACCCGCTATTATGCGCCTGGATTCAATCGTTAGCTAGTTGGCTAAATGTAGTTATCACGCCACACCAACTTTTATCATTCTTTCGTCAGTTACAATCAATTAAACAAACTAGAAGACATGTGTGTTTACAATATGCTGGGGCGTGTGTGTGCTGTCAACAGACAATGATCTTCAAGGAAGCGACGGTTCGGGCAACCTCGGTGGTCCCGATGTCCGCAGGAGAATCCCCATCAAACTGTTGTCTAAGCAGCCAGTGAGGAGCAAGCCCCCACCTCGCCCTCAACGGACCACCGGTAGACCTTCTAAACCCCCCGCTGGAGAAGAGGGTAGGCTTGGCGTGGCATGATTAAGTCTTTTTTTTTCTTTTTTTTTTACTTGACAAGCATTGTAGCATTTTGTTATGAGATCCAATTAGGTAGCCATAGTTGAGGTTTGATCAGGTCAACAGACACGGCTGTAAAAGGCTTAAAAAATTAATAAGGTTTCGTAGTTATTGTGGTGTTAACCAATTAAAATGCGTCCTGCAATTTATCGCTCTCCATTTGTTGTTCACTTGGTGATAATTGTACTGTTGAGATTTGGCACTGAATCTAATGTGGGTTAATGCGTTGTCTTCCAGAAAGCTTTGGCTTCAAGCAGGAGGAGAGGTTTGATTGTGGCGCCAAGGCTGGAGATGTTTTTGGAAGTCAAAGAAGATATCCCCAGCAGATGTTTTGGGACTACAAGGTACAGTGGCCATGTTCTTATCAGCTCTTGATGCTGTTGGTTAGTCCAACTAGCCAGAACAAATTGTGTCTGATGAAATACTTTCATCAGGGTTACTTGACTATGCTGGTTATACTCCTACCTTGATGTGTGTGTGTGTGTGTGTGTGTGTGTGTGTGTGTGTGTGTGTGTGTGTGTGTGTGTGTGTGTGTGTGTGTGTGTGTGTGTGTGTGTGTGTGTGTGTATTTTGTGCTGCTAATATAATCAATCATCTTTCCACTAGTTGAATCTAATCGGAGAGAAGGATGACATACCCGTTCACTTCTGTGACAAATGTGGCCTTCCTATTCACCTGTATGGACGAATGGTAGGCTAATCTACACGTTAACAAAAAGATTCACCTTAAAGTAATAATCTCGAAGATTTTCATGTTACTGGTTGCTCACTATCTAATGCCGAATGAGATGACACAATTGTGATTGTGTCATCACTGATGAAAGCCCTTGCATTTGCAGTATTATGAATGTTACGAACTGGGTGTCGGTGGCGACGCTCTCGCGAAAAATGACAAGCGGCCCACAGTAAGTGACGCGTTTCCATCACCCAGCAGGGGTAGCTCCGCCAGAGATGGGTAGGCGGAGCTACTGTGTGTGGAAGCGGTGTACTGTTTTTTGCCGGTCTCTGCTAGTGCTGCGAGTGAACGGTTTCCATCTATGGCCGAACTAAGAAAAGAATGATGACTGCAGACGATAAACCTTCAAAAACGTGCAAATCCAAAGATGTCAATATGTGTCCCGGAAGACATTATATTTTCGCTCCATAACAACACCATGTGTACTGGTGTTGTTATGGAGGCGTGGCAAAGAGGCCAACTGCCAAAAACACGTTCAATTACAGCTTATCGCCATAGGTGTCGCCAAAGAGAACGAAACGGAAACCTTCGAGATTATCACTTTAAGAAAGTTATGCCTGCCAAGTGCTCGACCGCTGACCTTTTCGCTCTCACTCCCCAGATTCCCTGTAAACACGTCTTCTGCTATGAGTGTGCTCTGCTTCACGAGAAGAAGGGAGACAAGATGTGTCCAGGGTAAGAAACCAATCAATACAACAACAACAAAAAATATGCATCACCGAATCATGTCATTTATATATGAAGCTTTAGGACTATTTTTAGTTTCGTTAAGATGAACACGTATATTAATAAAATAATCATCTTTTGAGTTCCCACTGGGAGAACAACCATGCTAAGACAGTATGCACTCACTTTATTGTCAAAAGCTTTGGATAAAAGCGTTCGACCAAATGGCATTTATTTATATTTTATTAGTTGCACCACAGGGTAAAATGTGGGATTTATTGAAACTGATCGATGGCATTCTGATCATTTGACGTCTTCTGTCAAAAGCCTTTCTTATTAGTCTTTCACAGTGCCTCGTTGTATTAAGTACATGCTAGGCCTGTGAAGGGTCACTGAGCGTGTCTTGCTCTCGAGTTCCCGTGCGTCCTAAACGTCCCTCCCTCTGCTCAGCCTCACCATGTACAGCTGCACCGACCAGGTGCAGCGCATCGAGCAGTGCCAGCGCGGCTCCCTCTACATGTGCAGCATCGTGCAGGGCTGCAAGCGCACCTACCTGTCGCAGCGGGACCTGCAGGCGCACGTCAACCACCGCCACATGCGCGCCGCCAAGGCCGCGGGGGGCCGCCCCGACCCCCTCCACCTCCCCCCGGCGTCCGACGTGCCCGACCGCTTCCGCGTGCCCCCGCCGCACCTCGCCAAGAACCACGCGCACCTCCCGGCCCAGCTGCAGCACGGGGGTCACGACCCCTACGGCCCGCCGCCGCCGGCCTCTCACGACGCCCCGCCCCCCTCCTCCGCCCTGGGCCCGGAGACGTTCCGCATCGCCACGGTGACCACGCGCAAACACAGCAACCTCATCACCGTGCCCATCCAGGACGACTCGTCCGGGCGGGACCCGCTCCCCGGGGGCCCCGGGCCGGCCCCGCCCCCGCCCCACCACCACCCGGGCGACTACCCGGCCCAGCCTCCCGTCGTGTCCCACTCCCACCACATGATGGCGCCACCGCAGCAGCACTACGGACCCCCGCCTCCGCCGCCCCCGCCCATCAACCACCCCATGCAGCACCCCCCGCAAGGCTCCGGGACGCCCCACATGGTGTACAACCAGGCCCCCCCGCCCATGTCCTCGGCCCCGCCCCCCATCAACGCGCCCCCGGGCCACATCATGGGTCAGATGCCCCCCTACATGAACCACCCTCCGCCGGGGCCCCCGCCCCAGCACAGCGGGCCCCCGGTCAACGCGCCCCCACCCCATCACTACAACCCCAACTCCATGCAGCAGTTCCCCGAGGACCAGGCCACGCTCAGCCCCCCCTTCAACCAGCCTGGGGGGCTGAGCCCCGGGATGTGGCCGGCCCCTAGGGGCCCCCCTCCTCCACGCATGCAGGGGCCCCCACCACAGGGCCAGATGCCTGGGCCCCACCACGGTGATCAGGTGCGCTACAGGAACTATTATCAGTAAACTGAACAGGGGGTGGGGGGGGATAGACAGACAAAGGCCCTAGCTCCACACCACCTGTCTCATAATGTGATAGTGTGCCTCAGGGTTATAGGATGTAGGACTCACCTTTTTTGATGTTTAAAAACAAGTGGTGAATGTGTACGCGGTGCACATTTGAGTTACCTGTGCACAGAGCTTGCCGAAACTGCTACAGACTTGTAAATAAACAAATTGCTTTTCCCTTTTTTTTTTTATAGCTTATAGGAAGTATGTCTGTATGTATATATGTCGACCGATTTCATGCATATGTACATTGAAAGACGTTAAGTGTCTAAATAAATTTTTAACTAATGATTTTCATGTCACGTGTTTAATATGCGTTCTACTGAGACATTTCTATTTCAAGAAATGTTGCTTCCAGGTTGTATTTTCTTTAGTCACACACAGCAGTCTCTTTGTGCTACATCACAATTCGACTCATTAAAATGAGAACCTTTTGTAAAGTGTAATTAGCATCCATTAAAAAATATAAACGAGAACATTACATGAAAACAAAAAGGATCTCGCAAAACAAAATGCACATAATTTATAGTTCTGTATCATAAGATAAATTACACAATTACTACATTAGATTATTCAAATTCATAATGTGAAAATTGTATTCTCGTACCCAGCAGTTTTTAGATCAAACAATGTACAACGTTCACCAGTGTCCTTGTAAAAATCTAATTAAAAGCACTGGTTCTGGTTCTTTATCAGCCAGCGGCCTCCTAAAGACAGATGGCCTCCTACATTCTGCTGACAGCCAACTGAAACAAACAGATCCGACAGTTGGAACAAGACCTTATTCGTTAACACTATCAATATCAAGTTGCTGTTATTTGTTTTACACCATTTTCTCTAAATATGATCGAAGTAGGTTCAGATTACTTCCATCAACCCCTACAGAGTCCTTTGATTTGAGTGTATTGTGTGTGTGTGTATAGATGTACATGATATATATATATGTAAAGGGAGAAATACAAGGGGAAGGCAGTGCTTAATTTTTGAACCCACTTCATGGATAACTAGTGCAGAGTCAACACAATTTCCCTTTAAATGTCTCCATGTTTCATTCAATTCTAAAAGTCTACAAAACATTCATGTCATCCCAACATTTACAGTTGTAAATGTTGGCCAATTCAATATCTTCGTAGCGATGGAAAATTAGCAGGGGGCTATGAACACCCAAGAATGAGGACACATTTGTTTGAATCCTTATGTTTGCGGCCCATTTCTTTGTCAAACTTTGTCTGAATTATGATAGTAAACTGTCATGCAAGTATTGTGTCTTCAGACTATCCGGCTTAAGAGATACAGCTGTTCCTTACCACTGAACCCTGAGGATGGACTTCTTTTTGTGACGCAAGCACACTGAGCATAGCATCGTGAAGACTGGGGTAGAATATGGACCGTGTGATGTCATCGTCTAAAAACATGCATTTGTGTAATTTCTCCAGGACGCATTCTGTAAAACACACATGACAGACAAGACGTATACATCAAGATATCAATCCAATGTGCATTATTTAATTCAGAATTGGTGTCGAATGAAGATCCTATTTTTTATTTTATTTTTTAAGAAACATACCGTCGCAAGAAACGATGTAAATATCTACGTCGACACGGATGAACTCTTTCACGACCTGCAAAGAAGATGTTTTCTGTTGAGAACCTGAAAATAGAAATGATATTCTACCCAAGAATACATCTTCACTTTACTCTTAACCCCTGCTATAGACAATAGGGGATACAATGTTACTAGTTTGCAATGCACAGTGGGTAATTAAAAAATAATTGACATTCAAGTTTTAGAATATATTTTAACTAAAACAATATAGCTTTATTCCACTACATACGTTTGCTCTTTAGTTATTTGGGAGATGTGTAAATCCAAAGCAAGTTTCAGCGTCTACAGATATAGGTCTTTAAGTAGCAAGTAAAGGTTAGGCCTATAAGCCATACTTCTAACTAACTAACCAATACCTCCTCGGGGCCAAGAGAGGGCGCCAAAGTCACTTTATTTTGAGTTGAAACTCAAACAAGAGCCTTATTGCGTGCCGAAAATGTATGAACTGTGGATTGGACAAAAGCATCCACCAAACGGCATCCTGGCCAACATTCGTTCATTGCAGACACTTTAAAGCCATACCGTTTTGAGTCCGATGACACCGGCGATGTCCAGAAAGGTGACAGCAGAGAAGTCCAGGATGAGGCTGTGGAGGTCCACGCTGGGCACGGATATGTTGGAGGGAAGCTCCCCGTTCCAGTCGATCTTGACCGGTTGGTCCGGTTCATCTGCATGCAGGTCCGGCCAGGTCGCCACCACGCTACCTTTATGCTTTGATGCCTGGAAAAATCATTTGAAGAACAAACATGAACCACCATTTTGTTTGCGTGAGGTAACAAAAAGCCAATGCCGACTTATGTAATAGAGTTGCAAAACAAAATGACAGGTACTGATGTTTGAAACATAGAAAATCGAACTGTTCTTATTAGAAATAAATGATGCGGGAGGATGATGCTATGTGGCTATCCCCCTGTGTGTCTCTGTAAATCAAACTATCGGAGTGGAGAGGGTCGTGAATCTGCTCTAACGTGTAACGTTAACTTACCCATTTTGAGTTATTTTTGATCGTCCTCTCAGCCTTGGTCCGTTTCCGCAGAACCTTCAACGGACTGAACCCGACCTGAAACACAAATACAAGTTCCTGTTGTGTTACAAAAGGCTGAGGCTATCTCATGGAAGTGACGGGTGATTTTAAGGTGTCATATGCGTCGCTCACAGCATCGATTAGCTTCTCCCTGAAGAAGTCCACGTTGGCGAAGAATATGGGAGAGGGTATCTTGAAGATCAGGACTCCCTTCGGCTCATTGATCTGAAGTCAAAACGATGATTGATTTGAGTGATTGAAGAGTCACGACATCACACCCCGATATGATGTAGTTAAAGGCCTATTGTACGAAATGTTGTGCCATTCAATTTACTCACACACATGTAGTCTTTACGATCTCTGTAGAGGTCAGTCCCAGTGATGTTCGCCAACACAGAACAGCGAGGACTAAAGCAAATTAATATAATTAAAAAAATCATTAATTAGTGTTAATGTGGGTGGCGCCAACGGCCTTAGACTTTTCTAACTTGATCCATTGAGCAAGGCACATCAAGGCTTAGCCACACTGTAATTTAACTCGTGCGCACGTACAACTGAGTCCTGAAGACGACGGTGAGCAGTTCGATGCCCAGGCCCACGGCCAAGCCCAGGTCGAGGCCCAGCAGAATAGAGGCCAGGCAGGTCACCATCCACACCACCTGGGGACAGGCCACCAGAACCAGAATACATCTTAAAGAACCAATATGGACTGATCTGGGGTCTGCATCTTAAATGAACCAATATGGACTGATCTGGGGTCTACATCTTAAAGAACCAATGCACTGACCTGGGGTCTACATCTTAAAGAACCAATGCACTGACCTGGGGTCTACATCTTAAACAACCAATGCACTGACCTGGGGTCTGCATCTTATAGGAACCAATATGGACTGATCTGGGGTCTACATCTTAAAGAACCAATGCGGACTGACCTGGGGTCTGCATCTTATAGGAACCAATATGGACTGATCTGGGGTCTGCATCTTAAAGGACCAATGCACTGACCTGGGGTCTGCATCTTATATGAACCAATATGGACTGATCTGGGGTCTGCATCTTAAAGGACCAATGCACTGACCTGGGGTCTGCATCTTATATGAACCAATATGGACTGATCTGGGGTCTGCATCTTATATGAACCAATATGGACTGATCTAGGGGCGACAACACATCAGAGAGGGAGGGGGCTCTCTTCAAAATCTTGCTATCGTTCTGCTCTTTCCCTCTCTCTCTCCCTCTCCCTCTCTCTCTCTCTCTCTCTCTCTCTCTCTCTCTCTCTCTCTCTCTCTCTCTCTCTCTCTCTCTCTCTCTCTCTCTCTCTCTCTCTCTCTCTCTCTCTCTCTCTCTCTCTCTCTCTCTCTCTCTCTCTCTCTCTCTCTCTCTCTCTCTCTCTCTCTCTCTCTCTCTCTCTCTCTCTCTCTCTCTCTCTCTCTGGATGTTGAGTGTGGATGGAAGTCGTCGCGGTGACAAATGCATTTGGTCGTGATTTGAATACGTACAAAGTCCGGTTTGTCCTTCCTCCACAGGGATGGCAGTATGGTGACCTGCATCAGCATGCCCTTCAGGTTCACGATCACCAGGGCCCCTAGAACCGACTGGAAGACAGAATGACAGACAGACAGACAGACAATCGGACGAATGAGACACAATAAAGGCTGTCAGATTCAGAAATTTACCATAAAATCGTGACCGTATGTACCGCCACTTTTGGTTACATGGCATAAGCCTACACTTTGACAACATACGATATGACATGATGCTACATGTGATATATAGGGGGGGGGGGAGGGGGGGGGGGGGTCTCACCCTTGGCAGCGGCTCCAACAGGAACCCCAGCGCCAAGGTTACCACCATGGTCAACATGGCCGACAGCAGCCCTGCAATCTGCAAACGGAAACACACGACAACTCTTCAAAAGTTAATGTTTAGTTTTCACTTCCTGCAGCCAAACGGCATCCGTCATCCCGATACGTTGACGCGCAAACGGCGACGACGTGCCATCGGACAATGAACACAAATACGACGGTATAAAAGTTTCTAAAAATAAGAGTCTAACACGCTGATATTGAATTAGGTTGGGGGTAAGAAAGAGTTGGGCCATTGTCTCTGACCCCTGTGTACGTGGTAGGAGAGAATAGCAATACAGCTTGTGTCAAGACGTATCGACCTGAAGATTTACGACGTTTACGACAAACATGGAAAAACAAAATAGTGTTTGTGTGACATGTGTTTTCATGTTTACACTTTCAGGAGGGCACCATAAAAACCCATAAAACCAGACCCCTAAAAACCATGTCAACCAGGTCAAAGGTCGAATCTGCTAAGACTCTAGGGTCATAACTCATCAATTGACCTTGACAGCAAGGTGGTAAATCATCAGGTTGTTAAATCTTGACACGAGCTGTGTTGTTGTCCTCTCTATGCTACCTGTTACCTGTGTTGTTGTCCTCTCTATGCTACCTGTTACCTGTGTTGTTGTCCTCTCTATGCTACCTGTTAGCTGTGTTGTTGTCCTCTCTACGCTACCTGTTAGCTGTGTTGTTGTCCTCTCTATGCTACCTGTTACCTGTGTTGTTGTCCTCTCTACGCTACCTGTTACCTGTGTTGTTGTCCTCTCTACGCTACCTGTTAGCTGTGTTGTTGTCCTCTCTACGCTACCTGTTACCTGTGTTGTTGTCCTCTCTATGCTACCTGTTACCTGTGTTGTTGTCCTCTCTATGCTACCTGTTAGCTGTGTTGGTGTCCTCTCTATGCTACCTGTTACCTGTGTTGTTGTCCTCTCTACGCTACCTGTTAGCTGTGTTGTTGTCCTCTCTATGCTACCTGTTACCTGTGTTGTTGTCCTCTCTATGCTACCTGTTACCTGTGTTGTTGTCCTCTCTATGCTACCTGTTAGCTGTGTTGGTGTCCTCTCTATGCTACCTGTTACCTGTGTTGTTGTCCTCTCTATGCTACCTGTTAGCTGTGTTGTTGTCCTCTCTATGCTACCTGTTACCTGTGTTTTGCCGCCGGAGCTTTCCTGTATCGCCGTCCGGGACAGCGCTGTGCTCGCCACAAACGACTTGAAGCTGGCGCCGAAAATGTTGCTGACCCCAAACGCTATCAGCTCCTGTCACAAACAGCGACGAAAACGAGGGGTGAAACGGGTGATTGAATAAAGTGTATATTATTATCATCGATCAATTCGCGTTGTTCATCAATCATTCACTCAAAGAATCGGAAGATTGTAACATGAAGAAAAAACTCCCCGCGGGGAAACATTTCACCTTTGATCTTTTATAGCTCCCGGTACAAAATGTTAAAAAAAAAAATGTTAAAAAAATAATAAAAAATACAACTTCCTTATTCCCAAACTGGATTACGGAGGATGATGCCATCCTGTGTGCCAACTGACCTGGTTCCCGTCGATGGTGTAATCATGTTTGACGGAGTACACCTTTGCAACAGAGAAGGCCACGGCGAAGCCCACTATGGCCACAGGGAAGGCCTCCACGGCGCTCGCTCTCATCACGTCGATGTCGGGGGCGGTGGGAGCGTCGTACCTGGAACGGTTGTTCGTACAGTTCAGTTCAGTTCAGTTCAGTTCAGTTCAGTGATGGCGCCGAGCGTGGCGCTGCTTCCTGAAACAGGAGTCAAAGCCAAGACATCCCATAGCAAGTGGGCTTCAAACCTTTGATGCACTACTCACCCACTGGCCATCGGACCGACAACAGTAATGCCAAACCGTGGGACGAAGTCTAAGCCGTAGGAGACTCCACACGCAACGATGGTCTGGGAAAAAAATGTGATGCAGACAAATTTGCTTTCTAACAGGAATGAAACAAGACTCAATCAATAATAAAACAAAAATTGACGGCTTCGATAAATCAGCTGTCCTCGCAAAACATTTGAATAAATGTTAATTACGTGAGGTCACCCATTCACACGCAGGAATAGAGAGATATGATTCTCACCATGATGACCTCTATGGGGATGGGGACAGGGAGCTTGGCTTTATATATGTCGTTTATCTCCTTGACGACGAACACCATCCCCATGATGAGGAGGGACATGACCAGGTCGCAGAGGTTTGTGTCCGTGATCTGCACAAAGATCTTCTCCAGGGTCTGCCGTGGGAAGAGAAACCATCACACATGGCCACTGAATGTAAATGTAGTTCCATTTAAAACGAGAACCAAAAACGAGAACCAAAGACTCGATTTCACCTCCAGCCCTCTCCGTTCACACATTGCTTTCAAAATTAAAGTAAATTGGTTCACTTTACTTTAACGATAGAAAAAGGATAGAAACGATTGGGGCAAAGGAGGCTGATAACATACACAAATGTGACTTTGTTGTGGTGTATTACGATGTGTCTGTGGGCCTATGTGTATATCTACCCAGGGATAACACAACACATCCACTCTACTTTCCCTATCTATCAAATTTCGCTCATCCAATAAACTTTGCATAGGGGAGGATCCAAGGTGTTTGAATAAAAAGTCTTTAGGGCTGCAGATGTGTATATATATTTATATATATGTTTTTCTTTATATATCTAGTACTGCACACAATTAGTACATCAAAATAGTGTCTTCGATATTATTTCACACAAAGCCAAACATAACCTAATCATAAAGTGCAAAACTATTCCTAAACTAACATATTTGACTAATATTCCACAATAATAGGGTTTACTTAACATGTTTTCTGACAGTAGGCCTACCTATTCTAATACAATGTGTCTAACAGATAATGTGTGGTTAAAGATTATGTTTGAAGAAACTACTAAAGTGCCAAGGAATTAGCATGATGGCTATATTGTCTGGAGGCACGCATGGATGACGGTGAAGATAATCTAGGTTGAAGGGGTACTTAAGGCTGGTGTTTACAACACACACACAAGAGGATCTGTCTCCATAAAACTTATAAGGGGTCAGCTGTATCTATTCTAGCCATACATGGGTGTGAAGAAAGTGTGTCCATCTCCTTGCATAACACATTTCGTGCTCAGGCTAGTTAGCACTTATACAAAATATTAAATAACACGTGGTTTTCTTTTCATCAGTATTCAAATATTATATTTAATATGAAAATACAGCCTTTTAAGGCAAAGATAATATAAAATACCTCAAAATTATAATAATTAATACATTAATTAAAAAGTTTAGATGGCCATGAATGTTGATATGAAGTGAGTGCGATAAAACGAAGAAAAATCAGTTGGTAATGTTTTTCAAACGAACAAACCCCACACCCTGGGTCTCTTTGACCCAGATATGTGAAGCTAACTTACACACGTATCACACCATAGCTAGAAGTACTATGCATTCAAAACCCCAAAATATTCAATATTGTGCGTACCACACCGGGTTTGATGCCCAATGTCTGCAGCCTACATGACCCTACCTTGACCTTGAGCCTATGTAGGTCACGATCCCAAAAAGTACTAAGAATCAAAGTCATGACGCGCCCGAGAGCTTTCAGATGTAGCTAAACCGTGGTGGCGTTGGGGGGGGGGGGTCGTTGACCTACCCATATGATGGCCAGGGGTCCGCTGATGCCAGGGACCACCAGGCCCAGGACAAACTTGAGCTGGGACACCAGGATGTGGACCGAGGCCGCCGTGGTGAAGCCAGACACCAGCGTGTCGGACATATACATGACCACGAAGCCCACCTGCAGCAACCCCATGCCCAGCTGGAGGGAGGCAGGGAGGGAGGGAGGGAGGGAGAGAGAGAGATAATAAATCAGTGTTTTAGGGAAGATAAATCCCCTCGAATACATAACCAAGGCAGGCGATTGTAATGCTAAGTGTCTAATTGGTGGAAATATCTTGGATCTGGATCTGGAGATATTCTACCGAAAACTATTGATTGGCTAAAGTAGACAAAGCTTTCAGAAGTGGATTTCTATTCCTACCGTGGTCGGTCTACACGACGTTGACCTTTACAGACACTTTATTTACACTTCACTAGTGCTGGCCGAGTTTGTGCTCGTTGTTACTAGCCAGTTACGTGCTTCCAGATCCCCTCTTCCAGCAACATGATTGGTCGAAACAAATAGATGAGTCATCAAAAGTCTGATTTGTGAGACCACCTGACCCCCTAACGCTTAGCACCCACAGGCTCGGTATTGAGGTGGGTTAACGTGAGAGACGGGGGCGATGGAGGCGGCGGGATCCCACCTGGTATATCCCCACCAGGAAGGTCATGGACGAGGCCACCAGCACCCGCCGCTGATCAGGGAGCAGGCCTTCGAACCCCGGGATGTCCGCATGCGGGAGGTCGTCAGGAACCAGGGTGGTGACCACGGCCCCCACCATCAGGCTCACCACGGGGAAGGCTCCTGCAGGGGGTGGAGGAGGGTGGAGGTGACCACAGAGAATATAAAGGCAGTTATTTTTAGTTTACCTTTATTTAAAGATGCTGTCGATTTAAGAGCGATCATTGGAGGGTATTTTGTTTTTAGAAATCCCGTTGCCATCCGTCCACTTTTAGTGAGTGAAATGCTGTGTGGGAAGATCTGTTCCGAGTTGACTGTGCCTGCCTCTGTATGAGACTATTTCGATTATAGACCGGCTCATTTCTGACCAATCGGGACATTTCTTCCCTGATTGGTTCGGGCAATCCATCTTGCCTGTCAATCACAGGTGTGGGAAATGCGACACTTCTCACAGTCGGAGAAAGGTAGGGAGGGCGGGTTGCTTATGTTTCTAAACCTTCACACCCTAGCTCCAACCCTCACTCTTTCACAAGGCAGACCTGGCCAATACTGCAAAGTCATGTAGCGTGACAAACATTGCATACAACATGAAGACCGGTTCACACACTTCGTACAAAATGCAAAAAAAACACAAAAACACACTACAGATACCTAAGAGCAAAGACAAGAAGGAGTCATTCACCATGGTATTTAAATGGGCTGGCCCAGTGGGCAGAACCTTGGGTTTAAAATCCTTCTGCTGCCCCTGAGGAAGCAGCAGAACACCTCAAAGCTTTCTTCATCAATTCACTGCCGGCGCTAACATCACATCCTTGGCTTGAGATTGTGAACGACACCTTATCCCCTCTAATTTTACGGCACTGGAGACGAGATTAGACAGTTGCCCAAATCACGTAGGGTCACCGGTCGCTTAGGGAAACGTTCAGGCACTGTCCTGTGTTGCAAAGTATCCTTTCACGGGTATGTCACCGGGCATCTTTTTAACTTGCTGTACACTGACCCACAGTTTGCAATCATCCCAAGCCTAACATGCAGATAGTTCAGCCTGTCGGAGGAAGGGTTTGGGATGGTCATCACTTGCTTACCCACAGAGATGTGTCTGGACGTCCCCAGGAAGAAGTAGGTGAGCATGGGGAAGAAGGCGGTGAACAGGCCGTAGCTGGGAGGCAAGGAGGCCAGCAAAGCGAAGGCCAGGCCTGGGAGACATTAACAGGGGAGGCGAAAGCAGAGTGACACCCAAGACATTGTGATCGCGTGTCATAGTGCATGCTTGATATGTTCGGGAATCTCACAATAACAAATACGTGAGACAGTTCATGGGGGAAAAGAAAGCCTTTGCCATCGCTGACATGACACTTTGAGTGATCCTCACCTTGCATGACCGCAACCAGTCCAGTGCTGATCCCTGACAAAATGTCCCCTAGCAACCACTCTCTAATCTGGTAGATTCTCATCCAACCAATGATGGGCAGAAGAGACAGCCCGGCCTTTTTAGCCCGTTTGGTGTCCCATCTGTATACGCAAAACAACAATAACAACACATGGAACAATGTCTATATATACATACAAAGACCCACCTTGTGCAATTAGTATCAATCAGAAATGGGCCAATTTAGAAGCCAGAACGTGAATGCATGGTTTAAAACGCCAACAAATACGTTGGAATTGGAAGGATTAGACTTACGTAAAGTACTCAATGACATGGTGCCAGAGAGTCTTACGATCCCTGTGGATTTTCTCATGTTTCTCAGCCAAGCTATCCTCCGAATACAGAGGTCTGGACACCAGATACAGTCTCCTGAGCGATGCCATCCAAACGCCTGTAGTCTCCAACTCAGAGAACGGAGTGGATCCCTTTGAGACGTTTTCTGCCTATCGTGTCACTCTGAGATCTTACATATTGCTTATCGTGTTTAATCATTGGCAGGATCTGCCATCGGAATCCCTTGTTCTGGACACGCCCTTTTGAAATAAAACATTACAATTCCCGGGGTTGAGATATCACACTCATCGAAAAACCCCCAGGTCCCACTGGACTTCGATTGTACCTGTTTTGATTGAGCTAACAGATCTCCGACTTCCATTGGGGAGTTAGGGAAAATACGTTGCTATTTTCCTCAACCCTATCCAACCTCTCCTCTTCATTACGTTCCTCTTACACAGTCAGTCCCAAAGATTGTTTAAAAGAGTTTAAAAAAAAGAACCCAATCCAAAAGTCATTTTTTAATGTTTTTATTTATATTTTTAGGTGAAGTAAAGAAGCTTTTGTTGTTCTTGTGATTCATTGAACAACATTTCATTCAGTCAGTGCACATGTTTTTATTCATCACTACTTTTATTCTCTTCTATATTCGCTTGGGGAAAACTGTTAAAGCCAAGTCTTAGTTAGGGTCATAACAAATAAAAGCAACCAAATGAAAAAATTCACTCAACAAAACGTTTACACAACTTTGCTATTTACAGTATAAAATGCAACAATGGCATAGATATAAAGTACAGTCACAATTGTATTAGTATTTTTTTCATAAATATGAGAAAGCAACGATTTCTGAAATATTATTTAAGAAAAAAAAATGAATAGTGGAAATATGTCCATAAAAATAAAAAGAATAAGTAAAAAGTATGTGTCTAAATATATATATATATAATTCATTTTTATTTATTTTCATTTCTGAAGTATTTTTTTTCGTTTGAAGGCATTGCAGGTTCTGGTACCAAGTGCTCGGGGTCAAAGGTCAGAACTTCGTTTCTGGCTCCGTAGTCTGAGAATGAGATGAACAATTCCTTTTATTCACTTTACATTTTAAGGCTAAAGGACTACAAAGATAAGATTTAAGTGCTATTATTATTAAAGTGTAATTTGTAAGAAATTGCCTTGCCAATTTTTGTTTAGAGTTGTGCCTGCTTATGTGTAAGACAATTTAGATTTGAGACTACTCCCGGCTTTTCCGATCAGGGCTTTTCTTCCCTGATTGGTTCAGACTGGGAATTCATCTTGCCTGTCAATCACAGGTGCATGAAATGCACCACTTCTCAATGGGGGAGAAACATAGGGAGGGGGGGGGAAGAAACGTAGGGAGGGAGGGAGGGAGAAACGTAGGGAGGGGGGGAGAAATGTAGGGAGGGAGGGAGGGAGGGAGGCAGGGAGGGAGGGAAGGAGGGAGGGAGGGAGGGAGGGAGGATGGGGGGAGAAACGTAGGGGGGGGAGAAATGTAGGGAGGGGGGGAGAAATGTAGGGAGGGGGGGAAGAAACGTAGGGAGGGAGGGAGGGAGGGAGAAACGTAGGGGGGGGGAGAAATGTAGAGAGGGGGGGAAGAAACGTAGGGAGGGAGGGAGGGAGGGGAGGGAGGGAGGGAGGGGGGGGAGAAACGTGAGGGGGGGAGAAATGTAGAGAGGGGGGGAAGAAACGTAGGGAGGGAGGGAGGGAGGGAGGGAGGGAGGGAGGGAGGGAGGGGGAGAGAAACGTGGGGGGGGGAGAAATGTAGAGAGGGGGGGAAGAAACGTAGGGAGGGAGGGAGGGAGGGAGGGAGGGAGGGGTGGAGAAACGTGGGGGGGGGAGAAATGTAGGGAGGGGGGGAAGAAACGTAGGGAGGGAGGGAGGGAGGGAGGGAGGGAGGGGGGGAGAAACGTGGGGGGGGGAGAAATGTAGAGAGGGGGGGAAGAAACGTAGGGAGGGAGGGAGGGAGGGAGGGAGGGAGGGGGGGAGAAACGTGGGGGGGGGGAGAAATGTAGGGAGGGGGGGAAGAAACGTAGGGAGGGAGGGAGGGAGAGAGGGAGGGAGGGAGGGAGGGAGGGAGGGAGGGGGGAAGAAACATAGGGAGGGGGGGAAGAAATGTAGGGAGGGGGGGGAGAAACGTATGGGGGGGGAGCAGACGTTTTTTCCAGGTTGTTTAGTTTCAAAATCTTGTTCTGCTCTTTTCTGCTCCCTCTTTACAACTCTGGAATCTTACCTACAGCGCCTTTAATGGTCTTAATGAAATAAAATACATACATGTATATGTATATGTATATACACAGATGCTATATGGACGTGCTAAACCTGTATTCGTCTGTTTAACGGTTTACTTACGGTCTTCTCTCTGTTCCTCAGAAAGCTGTTGGAACGGTAATGAACTGTCGCCGTGGTGACCACCTAGAAAAACGTGAAACCGAGACATCAGTTTGGAGTGTGGCCGGATACCCTTTCAAAACGCTGCGTTACACAACCGCTAATTAGAAACAAGCTCTGGCCCAGGGATAGGGCACACTGTTGGCGATACCTTTTCGAGGTGCGACGACTTCTCGGTCGCTTCCGGATGCTTCTCCAGGACGGCGAGCATCGCGTCGTGCAGCGTCAGGTAGAACATGGACGGAGGCACCTCGTCGTCGAAGAAGCTACAGGCGTGGAGCTTCTCCAAGATGTAGGCTGGGGAAGTTCAACAGGAAGTTGCCAAACCTTTAGCTTTAGAGCTAGCACTCGCTGAGCGGATATGCTATGTCTTGATAGCATTACGGACAAAAGCACCGTAAGTCTTTCGAAAACGTTTCAAAGTTCAAAGTAAAACCACACAATCATCAATCATCGGAGAATAACACGACTTTCAACACTTTAATAACAAATAAATAAATTGGCCTCATAAATGGCCCGTCGATGAAAAACCGCTCTAGAGCTCAAAGCGAACGAATCGCAACACACTTACTATCACAAGCCACGATGTAAACCTCCACGTCCACTCTGATCAGCTCCTTCAGTGTCTGTAACGATCGCCAGACAATTAGACAACCACAACCACATCATGCATGTTTTACACATCAGCGCCCAGGGGAAAGGGCCACATGAAGGCTAAGGGCCCACACACCGTTTTGAGTCCCTTCAGAGCCGAGATGTCCAGGAAGGAGACGGCAGCGAAGTCCAGGATGAGGCTGTGGAGGTCCACTCTGGGCACGGAAATGTTGGCGGGGAGCTCCCGGTTCCAGTCGATCTTGATGGGCAGGTCTTTCAGGTCCACTGGTAGGTCCAGGTCCTCCGTGTTGCCGTCGTCCTCCAGATCCTCCTTCAGTCCCCTCGAGGAAGTCAGCATCCCCTGATGTCACGCGATGGGTTTACATGTTAATGTGCTCATTCCGAAAAATGTATCCGAACTATTTAACAGAATTACTACTAATGTGACAGAAATGAATGAACTAATTTAATAATACTTAATTGAATAATAATGTGATCTCATTATCGTGTCATAGGTTGAGGTGACCTGTGTAGTCCAGAGGTTCTCATGGATGGAGGTCAAGGGTTGAAAGCCTAATAAATACTTACGGTTGTCCACTGCATGTCTCCGTTCTTCAGAAGTACCCTGATGGACCTCAGCGCTTTGTTGCGTTTTCGCAAAACCCTCAGTGGGTTGAATCCGATCTGGGGGAAGAGTTGTGCGTCTTTTGGTACTCGGGCCAGAGAGAGACGATCTCATCATAGATCACGTCCGAGTGATCAAACGTTCATCATTTTACCACCAACATGTCTGGGAGCACGCTTGTCAATCAAAGTTTGATTGACGTTTGATTAACTTGTCAATCAAAGTTTGATTGACAAGTGCTGCGTTGCAGACTGAATTCATGTTGAATCAAAGGTTGTGAACAAAGGGTTTTTATCTTGATTTGCTCATGCAAGGGATTGTGTGAAACAATTGCCTAATGCAATTGTGAACTAAAGATGCCATACTATTGCAAAGTGCTTTGAGTGCAGGTTATGAAAATGTGTCAATTTATTGATATGGTTTTTGATAGTGATTTACTGGTGAATGAAAGCCACTCTGGCTAGCTAAAAACAAAATGCTACACTAATATTAGCCAGTTTTGAACTTACTGCTTCGATGAGCTTGGTCTTGAAGAATTCAATGTTGGCGAAGAAGATGGGCGAAGGAATCCTGAAGATCTTCACGCCCTCAGGCTCATTGATCTGCAACGAGATAGAACGGAAATAAGACGAAGCTCGTCAAAACATTCCAGAGAGTGTTCATCGCATGTAAGTGTACCAAAACACAAATATTGACTCTTTAGTAAATACCGTAATACATCATTCTAAGACATGGCTAATGTGACCTTGCCAGACGCTTGGAGGAGATTATGACTGAATGAAGCTCTTCATTGTGCTGGGTGAAGCGTACGTACATATAGGTAGTCCTTCCGGTCCTTATAGATGTCCGTTCCATTGATGTTAGCCAGGACGCTACATCGGGGGCTAACGGTTCAAGACAGAAAACA
The DNA here is from genome assembly GCA_026745465.1 of Lota lota. Classification (NCBI taxonomy): domain Eukaryota; kingdom Metazoa; phylum Chordata; class Actinopteri; order Gadiformes; family Lotidae; genus Lota; species Lota lota. The sequence goes on from JACYXH010000048.1 coordinate 273,025, forward strand.
ACCAGACATCAACACCAACGCATCCATGAGTACAATAGAGCCTTCTCACGGCAACGTGATTTCAGTGAAACCCTGAACTCCGTGACCCCCTTTTGAGGTCATGACCCCATCTCTATCACAGGCAACCCCAACCCATAGGTGGGGAGACACTGCCCTAACTCTCCCGAGGGTCTTGTTCCTCCACGTACAACAGAGTCATTGTTGGATAAAGTAACACAAAGCACGTACAACTGAGTCCTGAAGACGACGGTGATGAGTTCGATGCCCAGGCCCACGGCCAGGCCCAGGTCCAGACCCAAGAAGATGGACGCCACGCAGGTCACCAGCCAAACCACCTGGCAGGACAGGGCAGACGGAGAAGAGGGTTTCTTTTCATTCAGGGGAGGTACGCTTTGTGTTCAGTGTACAGTTCTCTCATCGGTATCGTATTCACAGCTGCACAGACTTGCACCTGTGCGCACCTAGAAAGGGTTCATGTCTTGACTTGTATTGCTCGTATCATCAATCATCAGTTCCATGATGTGTGCTTTGCTGTCATTATTTTATTTGATATACATATCGTGTGTACGTGTATTATGCCACTTAGATAGATACTTAGATACTTAGATAGCGATAGATTAGATCCAGTAGATTAGATTCCACTTTATAACGCAACGCAACGCAGTTAGCATCCAGCCAGATTCTAAGGTATGCCACTTAGATACTTAGATACTTAGATAGCGATAGATTAGATCCAGTAGATTAGATTCCACTTTATAACGCAACGCAACGCAGTTAGCATCCAGCCAGATACTAAGGTATGCCACTTAGATACTTAGATACTTAGATAGCGATAGATTAGATCCAGTAGATTAGATTCCACTTTATAACACAACACAACGCAACGCAACGCAGTTAGCATCCAGCCAGATACTAAAGGTAGCGTTAAGAACAGTTTCCAAAGACGTTACTAAAACGGAAAACTAGGAACTAAGAGCCGAACGGACTTGCGTCCAAGGATCCACCCCCAATGTGGGGGTTCTTAGATGCTTGTCTACACCGTGGTCCACCTTGAATATTTGGCTGATTATTGATATGAGAATAAACTCACGCAGTCCGGCTTGTCCCGATGCCACAGGTAGGGCACCTCCGTCACCTGCATCAGCATGCCCTTCAGATTCACGATCACCACCGCACCCAGCACCGACTGCAAAGGTCACGCAAAGGTCAAGAGTCAAAGGTCGATTGATCACACTCACTGGTAAGTAATCTCCCTCTCTCTCTCTCTCTCTCTCTCTCTCTCTCTCTCTCTCTCTCTCTCTCTCTCTCTCTCTCTCTCTCTCTCTCTCTCTCTCTCTCTCTCTCTCTCTCTCTCTGTACCCGGGGGAGGGGCTCCAGGAGGAATCCGATCGCCAAGGTAACGACCATGACTATGATGGCGGACAGGAGGCCAGCCACCTGGACAGGAAACCAGAAGAAGAAAAAGGTGGAAACGTTATAATTACGCATTGATGAGGTCTCAACACTTTGGGAGACCGGGTTGACGTAAATGGAATGTATGTTGTCATGAACATTGTCGCCTTGGGGATAAAACCAATAGAAAACCAATTCACATGCTTGAAAAAATAAACAATCAAAATGCAAAAAATATGTGTTACATAAGTATTGTTAAAAGGCAAACAAATTGAGCAAAAAGGATGTCATACTGGCCTACTTAATACTCCAATGTACTCAATTCCAGCAAATATCCATTTCATTACTATCCATTGTTTGATTATCCATCAGTTATTAATGGACTATTGTTTCTGCACAGTAAGCGATGGATCAGGTGAAAGCCCGGATGGGGTGGGGGTGGGGGGGGGGGTCTGACCTGCGTCTTTCCCCCGGTGCTCTCCTGCACGGCGCTCCTGGACAGCGCCGTGCTCGCGGCGAACGACTTGAAAGACGCGCCGAAGATGTTGCTAACCCCGAAGGCTATCAGCTCCTACAGAACGAGGGCGAGGGCGAGAGAGAGAGAGAGGGAGGGGGAGGGGGAGAGAGAGAGAGAGAGAGAGAGAGAGAGGGGGGAGAGGGAGAGAGAGAGAGGGAGAGAGAGAGAGGAGGAGGAGGGACAGAGGGGGAGAGAGAGAGAGAGAGAGAGAGAGAGAGAGAGAGAGAGAGAGAGGGAGAGAGAGAGAGGAGGAGGAGGGAGAGAGGGGGAGAGAGAGAGAGAGAGAGAGAGACAGAGAGAGGGGGAGAGAGAGAGAGAGCCGTTATGCTATCGGCGAGACGGCCTCCTCAGGCCGGGAGATCAGGCGCCATCTCCCGCCGACACCTCGTCGTCTGTGAAGCCCCGTCGCCGCGCGGCCTACCTGGTTGCCGTCGATGGCGTAGTCGTGCTTCACCGAGTACACCTTGGCCACGGAGAACGCCACGGCGAAGCCTACGATCGCCATGGGAAACGCCTCCATCGCCGTCTCCTGGAAGATCTCGATGTCTGGGGCCATGGGGGCCTCATATCTGAGAGGATGAACATTTAGTATTGTGAGTGGGTTATTCATTCATTCATTTAAGACACATCTATTTGTTTGAATGATTTCGACTTTTGATGACGATGATTGCATTATTTCATGCATTCGTTATTATCATGCGCTCTTTGTTTAGTTTAGCTTCGTTACATTACGTTTATTACATTATGTATTCATTTGGGTACAGCTATTGGGGTTTGGAGGGTGATGTCATTACTGGGTATAAAACACAATTAAGCACACACAAAAACGACTTGGGGGGGGGGGGGGGGGGGGGACTCAACTATTTTATCAAACATTTGCTGAAGACAAAATGATGACAAAAGTGACGACTAAAATCGTGGCAAAACACTAGAAATGTTAAAAGGAAGATCCACTATTTTTGAGTTTTCCCCGGACATGGCCAGCTTACCCCAGAGGGATGGGTCCCACAACGTCCACCTTGAAGCGGGTCTTGAAGTCGAAGCCGTAGGACACCCCGCACGCAATGACCGTCTGCAGGGCAGAGGAACCCACACACACACACATCATCATATCGGTTCTTATGGGCCTAGTATGAGGCTGAAGTGCGGATAACGATAAGGGTGGGCAGGACAGGGTGGTGGGCAGGACAGGGTGGTGGGCAGGACAGGGTGGTGGGCAGGACAGGGTGGTGGGCAGGACAGGGTGCTGGGCAGGACAGGGTGCTGGGCAGGACAGGGTGGTGGCTAGGGCGTTTGACTCCCAGTATAGAGGTACTGGGTTCGATCCCCATCGTTCTCCAGCCCCCCATGAGCAAGATGCCCCTAACCCCATCCTGCTCCTTAATGACCGTTATCGGAAATTAGCGTAAGCCGCTGTGGATAAAAGGGTCTGCCGAACGACTAAACAGTGCGTACTAGACAGTAAATACAGGCGGCTGTGTATCTGCTGCTGTCTTAACACATGACTGCAGGGGTACGGGGTTTCCCCGTGTGGAAACGCAGGGCCGTGGGTGAGCGACCGCCTCTCACCATGATGACCTCTATGGGGACGGGCACGGGGAGCTTGGCTTTGTATCTGTCGTTTATCTCCTTGACGACGAACACCGCCACCATGATGAGGAGGGCGGTGACCAGGTCGCAGAGGTTTGTGTCCGTGATCTGCACAAAGATCTTCTCCAGGGTCTGCGGGGGAAAAAGAAGGGAAATCAGGGAATTCAATGTTGGCATTTCATGAGGAAATGGAAGTGTTAAATCCTGTTCAAGGCATGTGGGAGGCACACACGCGCACGAACACACGCCCACACATGCAATTTAGGGAATTGAGGTTCTCCTGTTGAAATGTTTTTAAAAGCTAGGCCTTTCTGAGTGTGTGTCTGTCGCTGTGTGTGTGTGTGTGTGGGCGTGGGTGTATGTGTGTGTATTAGCATGAATGTGTGTGTGTGTGTGCGTATGCATGTGTTTGTGTGTGCGTATGCAGGTGTTTGTGTGTGTGCGTATGTGTGTGTGCGAATGCATGTGTGTGTGTGTTTCTGCATATGTGTGTGCGTATGCATGTGTATGTATTTGTGTATGCATGTGTGTGTATGCGTTTGTGTGCATGTATGTATATGTGTGTGTGTGTGTATTACTCACATATATGATGGCCAGGGGTCCGCTGATGCCAGGGACCACCAGGCCCAGGACAAACTTGAGCTGGGACACCAGGATGTGGACCGCGGCCGCCGTGGTGAAGCCAGACACCAGCGTGTCGGACATATATATGACCACGAAGCCCACCTGCAGCAACCCCATGCCCAGCTGGAGGGAGGCAGGGAGGGAGGGGGGGAGGGAGGGAGGGAGGGAGGAGGGAGGGAGGAAGAGAGGGGGAGGGAGGGAGAGGGAGAGGGAGAGGGAGAGGGAGAGGGAGAGGGAGAGGGAGAGGGAGAGGGAGAGGGAGAGGGAGAGGGAGAGGGAGAGGGAGAGGGAGGGAGGGGGAGGGAGGGAGGAAGAGAGGGGGAGGGAGGGAGAGGGAGAGGGAGAGGGAGAGGGAGAGGGAGAGGGAGAGGGAGAGGGAGAGGGAGAGGGAGAGGGAGGTTCGAGTGTTATTGTTAGGAGTTAGGAAATTAGGGTTAGGGGTTAGGGTTGGGGTTTAGGGCTTATGGCTTAGGGTTTAGGGCTTATGGTTTAGGGTTAGGGGTTAGGATTTGGGCTTACCTGCATGATGCCCACCAGGAAGGACGTGGACGCGGCCACCAGCACCCGCTGGTCGTCCCGGGTCAGACCCTCGAACCCCGTGATGTTCATGGGGGGCCCCTCGTCCGGAACTAGCCGGGTCACCACGGAGCCAATCATCAGACACAACACCGGGAATGGACCTGGGGGGAGGGGGGAGGGGGAGAGAGAAAGAGAGGCAGGCAGCAATGGAAAGAGGAAGAGAGAGATATCAAGTTGTAGAGGAAAATAAAGATAAAGGATATAAATTAATATTAAAAAGTTATATTCTTATAATATCCTAAAATTAAAAAAACATTAAAAACTGCAATCAGGGACAAGTCAGTGTAAACACACACACACACACACACACACATACACACACAACCAGGTCCACACACACACACAACCAGGTCCACACACACACACACACACCGGGCCGTACCGACTGAGATGTGTCTGGAGGTTCCCAGGAAGAAGTAGACGAGGACGGGGAAGAAGGCAGAGAACAGTCCGTACCATGGAGGCAAGGAGGCCAGCAGGCAGTAGGCCAGACCTAGAGGAGTAGGACACACCTGTAAAACCCACTAGGACCACCTGTAGAACCGCCCGTAGAACCCACTAGAACCACCTGTTAAACCCACTAGATCCACCTGTAGAACCCACTAGAACCACCTGTAGAACCCACTAGAACCACCTGTAAACCCACTAGAACCACCTGTAGAACCCACTAGAACCACCTGTAAACCCACTAGAACCAGTATTTCCCAATCGTTTGATCAGGACTTCCTTTTGGACATGATGCGTATCAGGTCACAGGAATTTGCTGACTTAGATATTTCATAATGGCTTTTGGATTAAAGAAAGTATTGAACAGTCTCTTAAACGTTGTGTAAGAATCGACTGCCTAGTCAGTCGCAGCCAGGAGCTGCTCAGTCTGCTTCATCACGTCCACTGGGACATGATGTTATGGGCCGACGTTGACTGGGTGAAAACGATGGGATTGGAAGCAGCTGTACACACAATGTAAGAAGATGGGGTCGCAACGATTTCTGGTCTAAAAAAAGGGGTCACAGGCCAAAAGAGTTTGGGAACCACTGTTTAAAGTATCTCCTTTATTCCTAAAATATCCCCATGGCAACGTTAATCGTGCGCACCTCTTTTTGTTCTGTGTTTCACAGCCGACAAGCTGAATCGATCTGTCCCATGCAACATGACTGCATGCATGCCAGCATCTAGGTCAAATACCATGTCCTACTACGCATTACCTACGTATAAAGATCGCCTACTTATTAACCACTAGTGCAGTGGCCGTTCAAAACCTGGCTGTTCGGAACGGGAAGCTTGCTTGGCCTACAGTCTCACGTCTTGCAGCTTTCTCGAAGAACCGCTCATTTAAATAACACACTCGACACTGCACCACTTTGGGTTCTCAGCATTACACCCACCAATTGTGTATGTGTGCATGCAGGCAGGCAGGTAGGCAGGCAGGCAGGCAGACAGACAGACAGACAGACAGACAGAGAGACAGACGTACGAGCGCACTTACACACGCACACATACACACATATTGATACCATTTTAGTTAGATATTGAACCATAATCAGGAAATAGATAGCGCAAAGTGGATTGATGTTGTTATCACTATACATTAAATATTTACTAAATACTGTTTGCTGTAAACACTGAGTTTACAATAAAGTGGAGACTATTTCAAATTTTTTATGAAATAATAACTTGCCAAACTCTGTGTGTTTTCAGTGTTGTTCAGCATACCTTGCAGAACAGCCACCAGTCCAGTACTGACTCCAGACACGATGTCGCTTAGCAACCATTCCTTGATCTGGTAGATTCTGACCCATCCAATAATAGGCAGCAGAGACAGAGCAGTGTTCTTAGCCCGTCTGGCATCACACCTGCGCCAGAAAAATCAAAACGTAAGAAAAAGGTTAGGGTACTAAAGCTTTTTTTAAATCCCCCACTAAAAGCAATCCTGATAACACACCACACAAAAATATATTTTGAATTTTGCTACTGAATGGTGAGTGAAATATTGTAAAATATGAATAAGGTCACACAGATTCGTCATGATTCCTAAAGAGACAGAATCAAGAGGGTCACTCTCACACAAAATGTATACAAAAGTATTTAAAAAAAATACTGTAATTTACTTACTAAAGAAATATATTAATATATTTTAAATCCTGCACCACTCTGGCGTCCAACCATGCGTGCCGATGTTCAGAGTCCAGCCAGAGAAGCCGGTAAAAAGGGTGCGTTCCTTACGTAAAGTACTGCCTGAAGTGGTCCAACAGCGACTTGCGCTGCCTGTAGATCTTCTCATGCTCTTCGGCGAAGCTTTCCTCCGAGTACAGCGGCCTGGCCACCACGTACTGCTGGTCCCGCGTCGTCATCCTCATCAACGCCTCCTCAGAAGTCGTCGGTTCCTCGTGGTTCTGGTGGCCCCCCCGGTGGGTCGTCCTCTATGTGGCTCTGGTACCCGATAAATCACATTAGGTCAGCGCCTTTGAACGCCACACATCAAAGCCCGTCGAGAGGGGGGACAACAAAGGCGCAGGTTGGCCCCTACGGTCACTTACAGGGACATACATCATCATCTAGGGCAACCTACATGGACCAGGTCGTTCTTCAGCTTCTAGACCACGAGAGTGGAGGTGTACTGTAGCCGGCCCTGCTTACGGGGCTGGCGAACTGTTGCGTTGTAAGTTCTGCCAAACGGTTCAAATTGACCCCACGACGGTGGAAAAATGGATGAAATAATATTTCGCAATCTGTGACTTGGATAACATTATCGGTGCCTTAAAGACACAATGATTATAAATACAAAATGTGCCTCCTGAAACCTCACCTACTGCTTCGGTTTTAATAGTAATCCGTTTTTTTCCCCAAACTTCTCGTCTCCTGCTCAGCACGGCGGTCGAAGATCTAGTGTCAACATTTTTCCGAACACCATCCACTTCATAAATCCTCATCCCTGGGCCATCTTATCACAACCGTAATTATTAACAGGCGTTATAATAAAGGCTTCACACACTGCTGTGTACCAAGCTTATCCTTGACCATTGTGCTCACTGATAGCCATATTAGCTTGTAAACCACATTTTTGGCGACGTTTGTGTGGCAGTAAGTGTATGATATATTTTTATATGTTAAAAAAAAAAGATTAATAAACAGGATGGTGAGGATGTGGTTAACTGATATGAGCGGTTCTTTTTCTTTGCTAGGAGAGGGAAATCAAGATGTGCGCTATCAATTAATATCTGGCATCACAAATAATTTTACCCTGTCATTTTTGTAATTTGTTTCGGTAATTTTCGTAAATTCAACCGAGTTTGTCTTGAGATAAGGGTGTAACCAATACAGTAATTCAAATTACGTTGAACCAATTTATTTTATATGTCACTCCAAGAGTATGTAAAATAAAAGTCTACTCAAATAGTAAAAAACATCAAAACCTTGCTAAGTAAAAAAAATCGAAACCTCGCTAAGTAAAACACAATCTGTTTTTCTGTTGTGTATTTCTTCACCAAGGCAGAGCGAACCATCGTTTTCAACTATCTTAACCTTTCTTGGTTTCTTTATTTCTTTCATATAATTCCTCATGGACGTAGACTTACTGCAGTATTCAAGATTAATGCTAAATATGGAAGATGGATAGTGAAATACAACAAAGCACCCGAACGAAAGATTGCATCAGGGGAAGAAAACAGATTTTAAGACCTTTGGTCACCTTGTCTCATGTCGAATGATAATCTTATCATTTAGAATCTGATAAAACCTCACACATTCGGTGTAGCAATGCAAGGTTATTAAGATAAAGTAAAAGACTGACTCAATCACTACTAATTATCAACCAACACCTCCAGGGATTCAATTGAATTGCCCGTCATTCAACATGGTGCACAGTGAAAGTACTGGAGTACTTTTACTCAAGTTTACTGTATTTAAAGGTGCAGTGTGTAGGATTTAGTGACATCTAGTGGTCAGGTTGGAGATTGAAAGCAACTGAATTACGTCCGCTACAATCCAAACCAAGTATTTTACCTTTAACTTCACAACACTCACTTTCTGTGTTGGACAGTGAGTGTCTAGGTTAGATGTTGTGGACAACCAGAGGCTCAGTAATACCTAGGTCCAACGCATTGTAGAGACTCCCACCAGGTTTATGAATTGAAGATGGAATGCTCCCCACATACCAAGACACACAGCTTCACACTCAGAGAGGATCATGGGTATCTTCTGAGATCACAGGCCTTCATAGTAAATAGAAAGAGAACTCTTACGATAAGGAGTAAGAGCCAAGGAGTGGAGAATCAGTCAACAAATACACAATAAAGCAATAAACAAGGTGAGGCATGAAGAAGGGACGCTAATCCCAACCATAACACCAGCATGAGGCAGTTAATAAGCTGATAAATTAATCCTTAAATAAATAAGTAAGGAAATAAGGAGATAAGGAAGCAAGTAACAAGGTGAAGCATGTAGGGCTGTGCTATGTCTCCACAGAGGCGTATGAGCTATCACCGTGAGTGTTCAAAACCTAAGAGAACAAAACAAAATGCTCACAAGCCAAGGAATCTAGGAACCATGGAACCAAGGAACCCTGGAACCAGGAACCAAGGAACCAACTAACTTAAGCACCTAGGAACCTAGGAACCAAGAAATCTAAGAACCAAGGAGGAAGCCAGAAACCAGCTTGTCTGGAAAGAAAAAAAAAAACATTTCCATGATTGAGGAAATCCTTTCAGTAAATGTGGAACATTCCCTCACTGAATGCATTTCCTGGTCACCACTGTCCGAAAGCTGTTGCCTACGAATCGGCTTGAACCCTGGTGGCCCAGGGTAAACAAACAGGAAAACCAAACATGGACCCTTTATTAATCCCCCTGACAGAACCCTAAATATTAACGCTGTCTCAAGACGCCGCGGGCGTATCCGGACTATTTGATCAAGGGTGAATGAACGTGGTCGTAAATCCACACCGCCGGGGCATTGAGAGAGTACACTAGCTATTTCATGAGTCATCAACCATATTACAAACATCATTTGTTAAGACGTTTCCTGGAGCCAGCACCAAATTGGACTCATGGGAACCTTCGGGTCCGACGCCACGTGTTGTTCTCCCCCAACAAGACCTTCGTCGTCATCATCATCATCATCATCATCATCATCATCATCATCATCATCGCAGAAGCACGAGTCAAGAGGTGTCTCCTTTAAGTTATACTCACGTCATCGGAAGACGAATTCGCTTGAACCCGGTTCCCTGACCGCCTCTCCTTTTCCCTTTTGGAAAGACAATTGAATGAGGAAGAGTTTGCTTGCTCTAATATGAGTTTGGGAGTGTTGCCGCCCGGGCCGCGGTGTACCACTAATGTCCTGCTGCCCAGATGTCTTCAGAAGAACCGGGCCCTCCTGTCTGTGGACATTCCCCACGCAGGTCATCCTGCCCTTTCAGGACGGCTAGCGAGGTGCACAGGATTAATGGGTTGAGGATTCTACCGAACGTCTGAGGTGTTTATCTCGTGTGTGTGTGTGTGTGTGTGTGTGTGTGTGTGTATGTGTGTGTGTGTTGTGTGGTGGCGGTTGTAGTTGTCCCACGCCTTTATCGATGTACACCGTTCATCTCACGGTGATGCGGTGTCCGAGCAGAGAAGAAGCAAACAGTTGTCCGGTCATTAATAACACGGTTTTGTCACATAGGCCTTCGGACTGCATTCCACAAGAGAACGCCCCTGGGAAAGGTCTTGTTTTGTTTTGTTTTTCCTGTTCAATTTGCGGTGATAAATTCATCATTTAACAGCTTAGAGTGATAACAGAATCGAAGTAAACGCGAACATCAGGAAATAGATCACTGAAATTAACTGGTAAGTCGAGTTTCCATACTCCTAAATGTACACCCACAAAATAATTAGAGAGCGCGCAGAATAGATAACATTGTTCTGTTTATACGCTGAGAATATTATTATAATAATGTTATTTACGAACAGTTATTATATCATGTTCTTATACGCCTAGGCATTAAGAAAATCTTTGTCAATAGAGAAATTTAAATTGAATCGAAATCGACAGACAGACATACCGACAGACAGACGGAGAGAAACAAAGTATTTATAACTCAGCTTGGCTGGATGATGGGAGGATGTGTGTGTGTCTGTGTGTAAGCATGTGTGTGCGTGTGTGTGTGCGTGCATGCGCGTGTGTGTGTGTGTGTATGGTGTGTGTGTGTATGCGTGTATGCCTGTGTGTGTGTGTCTGTTTGTAAGTGTGTATGTGCGTGTGTGCGTGTCTGTGTGTAAGCGTGCGTGTGTGTGTGTGTATGCATGTGTATGCGTGTGTGTGTGTGTGTGTGTGTGTGTGTGGGGGGGGATCTTCTCTCCCAGAGAAGAACGTTGGTCCATGTTTATGCGTCTTTTGTTCTCCTCTCAGCGCTCCACGCGAACACAAACAACAACCATTCGGCAAAAGTCGCAACGGGAAACACACATTGGCCGTCCCACCCCCTACATCCCCTAGTCTGCGTGGACGTTCAGTGCTTCAGTGTTGATCTGACAAATGAAATGATCAAGTACACGGCCAGGCATAACACATCTATTGTTATCTATTGTTGAGCCTCTGCTGTTTCTATGGTTAGGTTTACTCTGAGACAAACTCTCCAAGGGCGTTCCAGTTTTATTCACTAACATATAAACAGAGACAATCCAGGCCGGACCACATGATTCTTAATCATTCCTCTTTTATTTTTCATTAATACCTCAGCATGTAAATAATGTTAATCATTTGGTGGACGCCCGCGTCTTGCGACCATGCCATAAAGTGCATACGATCTAAGCATGGGGCTTGGGGCTCCCCAGTGGGAATCACACCCACAACCCTGGCAGTGCTCTACCAGGGAAGCACTTACAAACAGGACCAAACAACAGCCTGTACGGAGGCCTTTCCTGTCCTCCGCACACGGGTCAAACGAGAGTTTCCGTTGTCAGTGACAACCGTCAGTAACATTGCCCCTGTTTGTTCAGACAATATGTACCTTGGCACAAAGGTGCACACAGTGTAATAATAATATTTAACGCACAACCTAATATTTAACACACAACCTAATATTTAACACACAACAGACAATGCGACTAACAGTGCATTCAGAATGATGTCATTAACGAGGAGAAGGACGGGGGGGGGGGGGGGGTTAAAGGTAGCTTGCTCAAGGGTGCCTAGGTAAGGCCGCGGACACTGGGGATCAAACCCAGAACCTTTCCCCCGGGAGTCGCGCACCGGAGCCACTAAACTATCCTGCCCCCTAAATATGGTCAAAGGTCAGACACAACCTTGAACCAGGGGTCTGGGGCCCCTGGTGGCCCCTGAGGACCAGACCTCTGCTGAGTCCGGGTCCAGGGGAGTTCTCTCTGGAGACGGACGACCTCCAGTCTGGTGTGGGTTAGTTTGAAAGCCCATGGAACGCCTATTAAAGTAATAATAACAATACAAATGATAATTATAACAACAACACCACCACGACTAAACCTAATATATATTTAATAATAGAAAATTTCGTACATTTGTAAAACAATAATAGTATTAAGAACATTATTATAGCTGTATAATGGGGAATGAATGTGGTGTTAGCTTGGAGGGAAAAGCCTTACTGTGTGTTGATTGTCAGAGGTTTCCATTAGGTCCTCATCATTCAACAGGCCTGGATCCTTGTTGTCTTGCATTGCTGAACGCTGAAAGCAAAAAATACTCCAACTTTATACTCATAGTCATACAAACCTTCTAAAATAAACCTACAATATGATTTATTAGATGATTCTGGTTATGTGATTTAAACAATTTTGACAAACATCTAAAAAAGAAAATCTTTAAACTAATACTGGCCTATTCTTACTAGTTGCCTTTGTTTACCTGCTGATTTGCATGATTAATTGATTCACCTAATCAAGTCATACATATGACAATTACCTAATTGGAGGTATGGAGACTAATTATTTATTCGTCTCCATCATTTATTATTCGTCAGAATGGCTTGCCAGGTAAAAGTTTGGAGGTGGGTAAAGGTAGGTAAAGATAAACAGCTACCTGTTCGGAAATGACATCACTAGCAGGCGTCCTGGCCTGTGATTGGATGTAGAGGACGGCGTCATGGATGGAGACGAAGAGGAGGTCTTTAGTCACCACTTCATCAAAGAAGACCATGGCCTCCATTCCCCTCAAAACCTGATCTGCATCGTGAGAGGGAGGGAGGGAGGAGAGGGAGAGAGAGAGAGAGAGAGAGAGAGAGAGAGAGAGAGAGAGAGAGAGAGAGAGAGAGAGAAGAGAGAGAGAGAGAAGAGAGAGAGAGACAGACAGACAGACAGACAGACAGACAGACAGACAGACACACACACAGACAGACACACAGAGAGACAGAGATAAAGAAAGAGTGAAACCTATAGTCAAGTAGTCAATTATACAAGTGTTACAACGGTCAAGGGAACAAATATTGAATGGTCCTTAATAACAGCACGTATTGAATCTGTTTCCGACAAAGATAACAAAACGGACTGAAAAAGATAACGATTTAAATAAAAAATTAATTCGGTACCGTCACAGCTTGTCACATAAACTTTGACTCCAATGCGCAGGAACTCTTTGATGACCTGTAGAGAGCGAGAGAGAGAGAGCGAGAGCGAGAGAGCGAAAGAGAGAGAGAGCGAAAGAGAGAGAGAATCAATTCAATTCATAAGAACATTTGAACAAAAGCGGGTCCAATACCGATACAGTATAGATTTCAGTCCTGCAACAGATATATATATATATTCACGTTTAAAATCGGTTGGTTCCAGGTTTGATCCCCAATGTCCACAGTCTGTTCAGGTATACTAATGGCGTTCAATTTAAATAAGGTATTAATTTAAACATGTAACATTTAGCATTATTTAACCCAACCCTAACCCCTATGCCAATGCAATATAATAATGCTTATTACTGCATTAACTCATGTTAACTAATGGTTGATTAACCAAACAATGCAACAGTAAACAGCAGAAGCTAAGCCCACCAGCCTCAGGCGATTGACGGCCACCACGTCCAGGAAGGACACGGCAGAGAAGTCCAGCACCAGGCTGTGGATGTCCACCTTGGGTACGGGCACCTTGACGGGCAGCTCCGCGGTCCAATCCACGGGCACCTCCCCCTTGTGGTCCCGCCCACCGTCGTCCTGGAACCCTTTGTTCTCCATGCCGGGGGATCGCTCGCAGAGGACCAGCCCTGTCTGAGACAACGCACACGCACGCACACACACAAGCACACGCAAAGACACACACACACAGACACGCACGCACACAAGCACACGCACTGACACACACACACAGACACGCACGCAGGCACGCACACAAGCACACGCACAGACACACACACACAGACACGCACGCACACAAGCACACGCAGACACACACACACACACACGCACGTACACACATGCAGGAGCACGCACACACACACACAAGCACACGCACGCACGCACACAGACACGGACACACACAAGCACACGCAGACACACACACACACACGCACGTACACACATGCAGGAGCACGCACACACACACACAAGCACACGCACGCACGCACACATAGACACGGACACACACACACAGACACGCACGTACACACACGCAGGAGCACACCCACACACACACACAAGCACACGTACGATGCTCGTCATCTAGGAGAGGCTCTAGGAGGCCGTGGACAGGGCTGAACAGTTCATCTACATATGATCAAAATCGCAGTGTGGCCAAATCGCAGGAGCTGCAGTATTTAGGGTAAAATGGGTAAATGCTCATTTATAACACCATTATTAATGAAGTACTGTAGTGCTGCAGAGATGCCCTGGCGTTCACATTTCATTCTCCAGATGTAAGAAGACATGGTCGTTTGGTACAGACCCCAACAAATGTGGGGGTATCTATCAAAATAAGATACCCCCACATAACATCTATCAAAATAATCACACCTTTTTGTTTTACGCCATCGTACAACCCTAGATGTGGTTATTGGGGGACATTTGGTTAAAACGTAACAGACATTGGTGATTGGTGTGGAGGATCATTACACGAGTGCATGAGTTTGAGTTTATGACTTTTCCTCGGCGCATTGCAGTCTACAACCGTTCCTACGAGCGAGAGGAGGACATCCTCTGCACGGGGAAGGAGACGGGTGGATGAGAGGGAGCCGGGAGGTGGGATGCAGCAAGCGGTGCTTAGGAAGTGAACAGAGTGCTGGGGCGGGGGGGGGGGGGGGGGGGGGGGGACGAGCTTCCACCTCAGAGGGGTACCGGCGGGGGGGGGAACCTGCGAGGGGAACCGTTACCTCCGTGGCCCTCAGCTTGCCCTTCCCGATGAGCTTGTGGATCTTCTTCAGTGCCTTGCTTCTCTTTTTGAACACCCTGACGGCGTCGAAGCCCACCTGACAATAGAAACACGTTTCTATTTTCACATCGCATAAACGCTTCCGGGGGAAAGAGGCGCTGTGTCCCATTTCGCCTGTTCTGTTGATTATTAAGGTCAATCTGGCGAGGTAAAATACTAAAGGTAACATTGGCTGACAAACAGGAAGTAGATGTGATGCTAGCCTGAACTCCCAAAGGAGGAAATGTAGATCTTGCATTCTAAACCTTGTACACGCTTTGACAGTCTCACACAGGGGCCATTTTTAAAAAGACACCACCCGGACGCCGTGTTTCCGCGTCCTGCGGAGGGACTTCACTCACGGCGGCTCTCAGGCGATCCTTGAAGTAGTCGACGTTGGCGAAGTAGACGGGCGAGCTGCACCTGAAGATCTTAACGCCGGGGACCTCCGCGATCTGACGGGGAGACAAAGGCGTCGGCTCAACACGAACTCACGGGACGCTCAGAAAACTGAAATGCTTGAATTTAGCTTACATGTTTGTAGTCTTTCAAGTCCCTGTACACGTTAGTGCCGGGTATATTTCCCAGAGTGGAGCATGCGGGGCTAAGATAAGAGGGATGAGCAATGAATGATAACCTCCACGTGTGCATTAGTCGTTCAACGCACATCAGAGTTTCCACATCGGCAACTCGTTTCATGACACAAGGTGAAATGTTTCCGTTGGCGTGTTAATCGTCTGCGTGTCGCCTTTTCTTTTCTTTTTGGGACAGAATAAAAACCCAGAGCTGTCAATGGCCAGGGCCAGGTGCTGGACATTGCACCTGGCCAATATCATAAAGAAACAATCTTGCCCTTAATTAGCGCTTATCTTATCTCAGCAATGGAACAGCAAAAGGTATTTGATAGTAAAATAATTTAATCCCCGTGGCTATTGCCCACCCTTAAGATTTCATAATCACCGTAGTATTTCAATTTAATCGGTGAAGGTATCTTGCATGCTTGGCACCCCATGGCCGGGGTTTTATGGTCAAAGACCGTTTTCTGATTCACTTGAACAAATCAAGGTGTACCCAAATGCCCGGCCATCGAGATGCACACGGGTACTTTGTGTTTTTATTGGTTATAAATATGGTGCGAATCAGGAAATAACATTAAAAAGCGGCTACATGTCCTTCTGTAAATAACGCCAGCACACTCAAGTCATTTTTCAAACGTGCGCTATAAATAGATGGGTCTCGACTGGACTTGCCCCCCCCCCCCCCCGCCACCCCCGCCCCTCGATGGTTGGTAGCGGTTCTGGGGTCGGCGGTACCGACCTCTCGGACACGTTGCGCGGCACGGAGAAATGGAGCCGTTAGGCCAATACACTCACAACTGGGTTCTGACCACCACCGTTCCCAGTTGGAAGAGGAGACCGACCAGCAGCCCCACGTCCAGCCCCAGTACCACGCAGGCACCGCAGGTGGCCAACCAGATGAACTGCAGGGAGACAGCACCGGCGTCATCATCATCATCATCTTCATCAACCCATTGGTCCACAAGACCCATGCATGTGAGCGCACACGTAAGGAGAGACGGAGCTGGCAAACTGGTTTCGGAGTGGTGAAAGGGCCGTGACAAGTCTCACCGGTGCTTTATGGCCGTGACCACTGGTCAACTTAATGGACGCAGTCGAAACCCATAAACAATATTATGGCCTCTGTTTGTTGTGGTCAAATAAAATTGTGATTTTCAACCGGTAGTGCAAAAAAGAACTAAAGTAAAGCTGGTGTTGCTGTGCGTCAGCAGAATCCACCACTAGGATGAATTTAAAACGATGGACTTTTGCCCGCTAATGTGTCAAGAAGGTGAGGCGCATTGCATGCGTTGAACACACTAACTAATAACATACTAACTAATAACATACTAACTAATAATAACTAATAACATA
>JACYXH010000048.1:295000-356649 GCA_026745465.1 Lota lota
CGGACAATGTTGGCGCCGTAGCGAGACTTGAGGTCCACGGCGTAGGACAGCCCAGCGGCGATCGCCGTCTGAGAGACACATGGTATGTTTTTCATTTGCCTTGGCGGTGTACGAATGTTTGTAGTCATGCCAACGAAGCACATTCAATTGCAATTGGAATTGTTGAGGAGAGACGGGGGGCGGGGGCGAGTGAGAAAAAGATGGGGGGAGAGCGAGAGCAAGAGCGAGAGAGAGAGAGAGAGAGAGAGAGAGAGAGAGAGAGAGAGAGAGAGAGTGAGGGAGCGAGAGAGAGAGAGAGAGAGAGAGAGAATGAATGAATGAATGTTTATTGGATTTTGAATCAAGACATTTCACTCGTTAAACATAAGTTATATGTCGCCACATTGCATATTCCAGTGATTTTTACAATGTCACCCAATCACATCTAAATCTAAAATATATTTATGATAAATTGCTTCTCACCACGATCACTTCAATGGGAATAGGCACTGGGATCCTGCGCTGGAACCTGGCGTTGATCTCCTTGACGACCATCACCACGGCGATGGTGAGCAGCCCGGCGACCACGTCCGCCGTGTTGCTGTGTCGGATGTTGGTGACGACGTCGGACAGGGTCTGGGGGGCCCGGAACAAAAGATAAGTTTGGATCCTCCAGGTCGTGGTGGCGTTCAGGGGTCCCCTGGAGTTCACCAGATCGTGGTGGCGTTCAGGGGTTCCCCTGGAGTTCACCAGGTCGTGGTGGCGTTCAGGGGGTCCCCTGGAGTTCACCAGGTCGTGGTGGCGTTCAGGGGTTCCCCTGGAGTTCACCAGGTCGTGGTGGGGTTCAGGGGTCCCCTGGAGTTCACCAGGTCGTGGTGGCGTTCAGGGGTTCCCCTGGAGTTCACCAGGTCGTGGTGGCGTTCAGGGGTTCCCCTGGAGTTCACCAGGTCGTGGTGGGGATCAGGGGTTCGGGGGCTCCCCTGGAGTTCACCAGGTCGTGGTGGCGTTCAGGGGTTCCCCTGGAGTTCACCAGGTCGTGGTGGGGTTCAGGGGTTCCCCTGGAGTTCACCAGGTCATGGTGGGGTTCAGGGGTT
Source organism: Lota lota (assembly GCA_026745465.1). Taxonomy (NCBI): domain Eukaryota; kingdom Metazoa; phylum Chordata; class Actinopteri; order Gadiformes; family Lotidae; genus Lota; species Lota lota. The sequence continues at coordinate 296,074 of JACYXH010000048.1, forward strand.
CCCCTGGAGTTCACCAGGTCGTGGTGGCGTTCAGGGGTTCCCCTGGAGTTCACCAGGTCGTGGTGGCGTTCAGGGGTTCCCCTGGAGTTCACCAGGTCGTGGTGGGGTTCAGGGGTTCGGGGGTTCCCCTGGAGTTCACCAGGTCGTGGTGGCGTTCAGGGGTTCCCCTGGAGTTCACCAGGCCGTGGTGGGGTTCAGGGGTTCCCCTGGAGTTCACCAGGCCGTGGTGGGGTTCAGGGGTTCCCCTGGAGTTCACCAGGTCGTGGTGGGGTTCAGGGGTTCCCCTGGAGTTCACCAGGCCGTGGTGGCGTTCAGGGGTTCCCCTGGAGTTCACCAGGTCGTGGTGGCGTTCAGGGGTTCCCCTGGAGTTCACCAGGTCGTGGTGGGGTTCAGGGGTTCCCCTGGAGTTCACCAGGTCGTGGTGGCGTTCAGGGGTCCCCTGGAGTTCACCAGGTCGTGGTGGCGTTCAGGGGTTCCCCTGGAGTTCACCAGGTCGTGGTGGGGTTCAGGGGTTCGGGGGTTCCCCTGGAGTTCACCAGGCGGTGGTGGCGTTCAGGGGTTCCCCTGGAGTTCACCAGGCCGTGGTGGGGTTCAGGGGTTCCCCTGGAGTTCACCAGGCCATGGTGGCGTTCAGGGGTCCCCTGGAGTTCACCAGGCCGTGGTGGGGTTCAGGGGTTCCCCTGGAGTTCACCAGGTCGTGGTGGCGTTCAGGGGTTCCCCTGGAGTTCACCAGGTCGTGGTGGCGTTCAGGGGTCCCCTGGAGTTCACCAGGTCGTGGTGGGGTTCAGGGGTTCCCCTGGAGTTCACCAGGTCGTGGTGGGGATCAGGGGTTCGGGGGCTCCCCTGGAGTTCACCAGGTCGTGGTGGCGTTCAGGGGTTCCCCTGGAGTTCACCAGGTCGTGGTGGGGTTCAGGGGTTCCCCTGGAGTTCACCAGGTCATGGTGGGGTTCAGGGGTTCCCCTGGAGTTCACCAGGTCGTGGTGGCGTTCAGGGGTTCCCCTGGAGTTCACCAGGTCGTGGTGGCGTTCAGGGGTTCCCTGGAGTTCACCAGGTCGTGGTGGGGTTCAGGGGTTCGGGGGTTCCCCTGGAGTTCACCAGGTCGTGGTGGCGTTCAGGGGTTCCCCTGGAGTTCACCAGGCCGTGGTGGGGTTCAGGGGTTCCCCTGGAGTTCACCAGGCCGTGGTGGGGTTCAGGGGTTCCCCTGGAGTTCACCAGGTCGTGGTGGGGTTCAGGGGTTCCCCTGGAGTTCACCAGGCCGTGGTGGCGTTCAGGGGTTCCCCTGGAGTTCACCAGGTCGTGGTGGCGTTCAGGGGTTCCCCTGGAGTTCACCAGGTCGTGGTGGGGTTCAGGGGTTCCCCTGGAGTTCACCAGGTCGTGGTGGCGTTCAGGGGTCCCCTGGAGTTCACCAGGTCGTGGTGGCGTTCAGGGGTTCCCCTGGAGTTCACCAGGTCGTGGTGGGGTTCAGGGGTTCGGGGTTCCCCTGGAGTTCACCAGGCGGTGGTGGCGTTCAGGGGTTCCCCTGGAGTTCACCAGGCCGTGGTGGGGTTCAGGGGTTCCCCTGGAGTTCACCAGGCCATGGTGGCGTTCAGGGGTCCCCTGGAGTTCACCAGGCCGTGGTGGGGTTCAGGGGTTCCCCTGGAGTTCACCAGGTCGTGGTGGCGTTCAGGGGTTCCCCTGGAGTTCACCAGGTCGTGGTGGCGTTCAGGGGTCCCCTGGAGTTCACCAGGTCGTGGTGGGGTTCAGGGGTCCCCTGGAGTTCACCAGGTCGTGGTGGCATTCAGGGGTTCCCCTGGAGTTCACCAGGTCGTGGTGGGGTTCAGGGGTTCAGGGGTCCCCTGGAGTTCACCAGGTCGTGGTGGGGTTCAGGGGTTCCCCTGGAGTTCACCAGGTCGTGGTGGGGTTCAGGGGTCCCCTGGAGTTCACCAGGCCGTGGTGGGGTTCAGGGGTTCCCCTGGAGTTCACCAGGCCGTGGTGGCGTTCAGGGGTCCCCTGGAGTTCACCAGGCCGTGGTGGCGTTCAGGGGTTCCCCTGGAGTTCACAAGGTCGTGGTGGCGTTCAGGGGTTCCCCTGGAGTTCACCAGGCCGTGGTGGGGTTCAGGGGTTCCCCTGGAGTTCACCAGGTCGTGGTGGGGTTCAGGGGTTCCCCTGGAGTTCACCAGGTCGTGGAGGTTCTTTAGGCCCGGTGGAATACTTAAAACATTCCCATCAGCGGGTCAAAACAGCGAGCCAGCTAAACGTATGGTGTTCATCGATACAGTATTCCACCTCTCGGCCTTCAAACGCACGACCAAATGTAAGGGACAAGAGGTGAAGACATGAAGATTTGTGAAATGCATTTTTATAAAAAACAAAATGGTGGCCGTCCCGAAATCCACTTCCCTGCGACCCACTTATGGGTCGCCACCCGCAGTTTGGAAAGCACCGGTTCTGTGAGCGAGTGAACGGGGTGACGGTGGCGGGCGGTGCGACGGCTCACGTAGAAGATGGAGAAAGGGCCGCTGTGGTTGTTGGTGGGCACTGAGAGGACCGTCTTCAGCTGGGACACCAGGACGTGGCAGGCGGCCGCGGTGGTGAAGCCCCCAACGAGAGGGTCCGACAGGTAGCGGACCAGAGAGCCCACCTGGAGCAGCCCCATCACCACCTGGGGGGCGGGTGATCCAGAGTCTCGTTTGAAAATAAAAGCCCTTTTCGGTTACATTTCCAGTTTTACACAGATTTCCAATCTGGGATTAATAAAGTTAACATCTTATCCTATCTTAAACTGTCATCGCCTTATTATTCAAAGATACTAAATAGTACACTAATCATACACTTATGTTATACACTTTTTTTGCCAGGCAATGAAATCGTTCATTCCCACTTGAATTCTGCATCTAATAAACAAAGACAATTTTCTGTTTTCAAGCAACCGGCATCGACATATAAACGTATTTAACGAATACATCACAGACATACCAGCGGCCACATCCCTCCAACTAAGAAGCACACATTTTAGGCCTGATCGACGTCAATTGAAGCCAAAGTGTGTTGGCTGATTGCAATGCTGACAGAGAAGGCTGAGGGCACATAGAGTGATGTCATCCTGCCACATCCGGTTACCTGAATGAGTCCCACCAGCACCGTCATGGTGGAGGCCACCTCGATCCTACGGGCTTCCATGGCCTCCGTGTCGACCTGCGACCCCGCCGCCACACCGCTAACGTTCCCCTCAAAGGTTCCATTGGCAGGAAGCAGGAAGTGGTCATCCGGGGCGAGCGTTAGCACCATGGAGCCCACCATGAGACAGGTGACCGGGAAGGGCCCTGGCAAGCGAAGGTGAACACACAGGTCTCATAGGTGAACCCAGGTAAGCACAGGTAACGCAGGTAAATACAGGTAACACAGCTGCACCCGCAGGTAAGCACAGGTAACACAGGTAAACATAGTTAACAAAAGGTAACACAGATTAGCACAGGTAACACAGGTAAATACAGGTAAGCACAGGTACAACAGGTAAACATAGCTAAAGCAGCTAAACATAGTTTAAGCAGGTAAACACAGGTAATACAAGTAACATCTTACCTCTATAACCTGTCTTACTTTTACAGGTAAAAGTGGGTAAACGCCCAGCTTTTACAGGAAAAAGTAAGACACAACATCACATCTAAACACAAGCAAACATGAATAAATTTGTTAATGTTCCAGCAAAAAAAAACAAAACAGCTGGGCAGGCGTCAAGTGTGTGTTTGGGAGGTATGAGTGGGTGATACGGCTGATCATATACATACATGTATGTATGTCCCAGATATGTCTATCTGATCATGTGTCAGTTCATAATCCCCAGGAATCTGAATCATGGAACACCTTGGTCTCTTACCCACAGAGATGTGTCTGGAGGTGCCCAGGAGGAAGTAGGTGAGGAGGGGGAAGAAAGCAGAGTAGAGTCCATACACCGGAGACACCGACACCAGCAGCCCATAGGCCAGACCTGGAGGACGCATTAAGCTAAACATTTAGTCATTTAACTTTAGCCATGTATCAGACGTGTTTCATCAGAGCACAATCCCAACACAAAGCGGTTATTCTCGCACATTCTCGCTCTTAAGTTATAGGTTTGTGAGATAAGGTTAAGAGTTTGAGTCTGCCTGTGTCATTTTTGATTCAACACATCCAGGACCAGGTATATTTCACAGTGAATGTCTAACCATGCATACTTTTTTGACCTTGACCTTTGGAGCTTTTATACTGTGTTGTATATTGTGTCGTCATATTTATCCAATAAAACATGTCAGTTACCAGGGAATCATTACATTACAGTAGGAGTAGCATTAGAAAACAAAACAATTTATGATATATTTATTATTTATTTATTTAATATTAAATTTAATATTTATTGGTTGGGATTATAGGGATATGTCCCTACAAATACTCAGAAATTACCTAACAATTTAGATAGATAATACAACTGTATAACATACATAGATAATACAACTGTATAACACTCTATGAGTTTGAGTCTCCAGCTGTGACATAATCAGAGATACAGATCAACATAAAGATGTAGCTCAAGAGATACAGAAGACATGGTTGAGGTGTACACCAAGACAAACTACAACCAATCGACAAAAATGAGCAACTACAAAACCCAGAGTGCAAACAACAGAACAACAACAACAGAACTAAGTGGATGAGTGGTTAGATAAAAAAGAAAAAGAAAAAATGTGGTAGCCTCACCTTGTAAACTACACACCAGACCAATGCTGATGCCAGAGATGACATCACCGGCCAGCCACTCCCTGATTGGATATCTCAACAGCCAGTGAAACACAGGGAACACCCCTTTGAATGTCTTCAGAGCCCGGCTCCAAGAGCAGCTGTGTGGTGAGATGAGGAAAGAGCATTTAATGGAAGGTGTAAGAGACACACACAAGGAGAATCCCGTTTCAGTGTACAATAGCGTAGGGTAGTCCAGTGGTTGGAGTGTTTTCCTCCAAGGGATCGGACCCATATGAAGTCTATCTGTAGCTGGCCTCCTTGAGCAAGATGTGTATATGTGCGTTCAAAATATTCACACAGTCAGTTGCTTTAAAAGTGTCTCAATTACAGAATAGAAATGTGCACAGCTTTCTACACACACACACACACACACACACACAGGCACGCACACAAACACATGCATTCGCACACACACACACACACGCACGCATGCATATCCACACACAAACACATGCATTCGCATACACACACACACACACACACATGCATATCCACACACAAACACATGCATTCGCACACACACACACACACACGCATGCATATCCACACACAAACACACACACACACACACACACACACACACACACACACTGACCGTCCACACTTGTCAGAGAGTCGTTCTTTAAGGGTCTTCTCCGGCTGGCTCTGTCGTTCGCCGTCCCTCTCCAGCGCAGGGTGGGAGTAGATGGGCCTGCAGACGCGGTACCGGCTCTCCGGTACGCAGTGATCCATACCTGCTTAACTAAGGAGAGCGGAGGGTAGCGTCATGGTTAGGCTGTCTGACTCCCAGCCGTGAGGGTTGTGCGTTCAAACCCCAACGTCCGTCTCCTAACCTGTATGCATTGTTGCATACTTTTGGGTAAAAAGCGGCCGTTTAGTGACTGATAAGGGCCACTATTTTATCAGCGTTCAAAATAAAGCGGTCGTCACAAGTTGAGTTTCCACCCAGATGTGTGATGGTTGGATCGGTCTACCAAGTTGGTACAGTCCACTGGGTATAGGCTTATAGGTGGCTCTACCCATCACTCATCTGGGTGGACACTCCCACCTGTGATGTCACTGGGGTCGATTTTTTAAATGGCAGTCAATCAACATTCTACCTGGTGGTAAAATAGGAGCCCTTTAATATGACACATTCAATGGATGTACCGTACCAACCCTAACCCCAATGACACACACACACACACACACACACACACACACACACACACACACACACACACACACACACACACACACACACACACACACACACACACACACACACACACACACACACACACACACACACACACACACACACATTCGGACACACACACATTCGGACACACACATTCGGACAGTGTGTGTGTGTGTGTGTGTGTGTGTGTGTGTGTGTGTGTGTGTGTGTGTGTGTGTGTGTGTGTGTGTGTGTGTGTGTGTGTGTGTGTGTGTGTGTCTCGAGTTCTGTCTGGAAGGCATTCTTACGGCACTTCATTTCCTGACTTCCTGTCCAGGAAGTAAGCCATGTCTACAGCACATCAGGAAATGAAGCTACAAGGGACACGCAGCAAATGAACACAAACAATCTGTTCGCTGTACGTTCTGCAGCCACGCTGAACACCGAGTCCTTTTTTGTTGTTGTTGCGTGTTCTGTCCTCCCTGTGGTGTGTGTCCTTTGTGTGTGACTCACTTAGAGGCGACTCACGGTCTGCGACGAGTGAAATCAGCTCGTCTTTAGAAAGTGACGTGATTGAGATGAGAAGAAACAAAATACATTTTCACATACAGAACCCAGGATTGGCGGCTAGCACCAAAATACGTCATAACGATTACATGTTATTGTTTTTAAAGAAAAAAAAACGTTGAGGTTGGTTGGGCTAAATGCCAGCAGTCTAGATGAGCTTTTTACAATATAGTCATTTTTACCGAAAGGAATTCAAGTATATTATTTTTTTTTGCTATAAATAATCTAATAAAAAGCGGTACTTCCAATCTTGTAAACATGTTGATAAAAAAAAAAACAGTTAAATACAGCCTTTTATGTAAATTCAATGAATAACGATTAGCGCGACAATTCACTGTGAATAGCATGATTCACATTGAATTTAAGTTGTATTTGACAATACTCCTCTCTGGATTATATAAGTACTGTTTGAGTTCACTGTACTGTGTGAGATTTATTAATAACATGTGTTATACTTTGAATAACAAAATATTTGTATATAGTACATATTCATTCAATTGTCTTATTAGCGTTCGAAATGTTAGACGGCCTGTTTTTTATTAGCATAATTATCTTTTAACGACCTGGCAAACGGTCAGTGGTTATTCTCCGAGATCCGCCCGTGGACGCATTTGGTCCCAGTTCAAAGCAACACGGATCAAACGCGCGACCACGTGATAATTGGCCGCGCGTCCGGACGCCTCCATGCTAATTGGCCAGCAGTGCCAGGCGTACGTCCGAAACAAAACATGCCTCGCTCGGTCGCCCGCTCGCTCGATGAGCTGCGTTGCGCCAACGCAGGAAACAAAAGCCCCGTCATTGACAGAAAAGATGACAGCCTGTTTAGCTGTGAATGGGACTTTTAGTGATTTGTTGGTTGGTGTTTGTCTTTGTAATTCACACGCACGCACGCACGCACACACACACACACACACACACACACACACAGACACACACAGACACACACACACACACACACACACACACACACACACACTGAATTAAGTATTTCAATATGAGCTCATTGTGTCATTCAGCAAAAAGGAAATACATGTGTGATGCATTATTACAATTGCATTATTACAATCCCCCCCATATACATATACACATATACACAATACACATATACATACACACACATACATAGACGCTATGTCAATAATGCCATTATCATGAATTTGTCGACGCAATATTTGCTTTGGACTGGACTGCAGCAATCCAACTTAGGGCTTATTATGCAGCCGCGATGGAACTTCATCAGGATATACATTTTCTCTATTTAGACGTCATAACTTTGACACCATTGCTTAAAATGGGGTTGTAATCTTTTTGTTTTAACAATACCTTGAACCCTGAAAGAAAACAAAGTTTGAAAAGTGTGACTTCAAGCTCACCTCCCAGTTTACACACTTTTCAAACTTTGTATTCTTTCAGGGTTAAAGAGGTATTGTGTTAAAAAAAAAGATTACAACCCCATTTTAAGCAATGGTGTCAAAGTTATGACGTCTAAATAGAGAAAAGGTCTATGCTGATGAAGTTCTCCAATTTTTTTTTCCATTTATGTAACATACGTTTGTTTGAATCACATTAAAGCAGGACAATGCAATGATCGACCCCGGATCCTAAACCTTACAATGTCAAGTTAAGACAAGTAGAAAAAGAATGCAATTCGTCCTACGGTTTTGGTTGGTCGTACTTTCCTCTGGAACGTTCTGAGCCTTACCTCAGACCTCCAAGCGCTGCTGCACAGGTCAGTGCTTCTCGGATGCTCAACTGTCAAACATCCCAAATAAATGGCATATATATCGCCTTGTCTCTCTCTCTCTCTCTCTTTCCCTGTCTCTCTCTATCTCCCTGTCTCTCTCTCTGTGTCTCTCTCTCTCTCTCCCTGTCTCTCTCTATCTCCCTGTCTCTCTCTCTCCCTGTATCTCTCTATCTCCCTGTTTCTCTCTCTCTGTCTCTCTCTCGGTGTCTCTCGGGCTGTCAATGCTTCGTGTGTATAGTAGTGAAAAACTTTCCCTCTCTCTCTCTCTCTCTCTCTCTCTCTATGCCACTGTGTCTCTCTGTCATCTATCAGTCCCACAGCCCTATCTGAGAGACGCTAGGGTGGGGGTAACAGGGGGGGGTTACCCTGTAGAGGAAATAGGAGGTGTGTGTGTGTGTATGTGAGTGGTGCATTTGTGTGTGTGTGTGTGTGTGTGTGTGTGTACGGTGCGTGTGTGTGTATTTATGTGTGTGCTTGGAGTGTGTGGGTATTTATGTGTGTGTGTGTGTGTGTGTGTGTACATGCATGTGTGTGCGTGCATGAGTGTGTGTTTGCGTGTGTGTGCGTGCTATGCATATGTATTTTTGTTTGATTCTATTAAAAGCGTCATTCTAAATACTGTTACTGTTTCTAACCAAATGTTCTGGACAAACTGCATGTTCAGATACCGAACGCAGAGTGATACTTACTCTGCATTCCTTTGCCACATACTCTTTCCTGAAAGGCCTTGAACCAGCCGTAACCTCGCGCAGACTAGTCTGGCACACGGGCAACTTGACAAAACATCTGATAAGCCGTGTTTGAGATGTATTGTAATATTGTATGGATCTCGGGTTGAGCAATCTATTCAGGCCTAAGTTATATTTTATTTGGAATTAACTCTCTCTCTCTCTCTCTCTCTCTCTCTCTCTCTCTCGCTCGCTCCACTGTACATACATGTCTGTATGTTTGCTACCATTACACACACACACACACACACACACACACACACACACACACACACACACACACACAAACATACGCCCACTCACACACAGGCCTCTCTCTCTCTCTCTCTCTAAAAAGCTTTATTGGCATGGGAAACGAATGTTTACATTGCCAAAGCAGGTGAAAAATAAGGAGATCTCTCTCTATCTCCCACACACGCTCATATAATTGCAATAACATTTTTTTAACAGTTCCCTCTCCCTCCACTATTAAGCAGCTCCCGACACTACCGCCCTCAATCTTCAATGCTCATCTATTGCTACCTGCTGGCGCTCCCTGGTGGCGGTGGTCGTGTCATTATTAATTTGAAGAAGACACATAGAGGAGGCGTACCATACCGGGCTAAACTGCAACCGCGTTTTTTTTTTTATCCATCGACAGAGAACACTAGCTGATGCACTAATACGTTGTTCTTTGTTCAATTAAATGACGTTTGTTTTGTTTTTAATCAGTTTGATTCTGACAGGTCGTATCCACAACAGTAGCGCCATCACCAATCAAGATAATGATAAACAGGCAGAAGGGGGTGCTGTAAAAAGGGGGTTATCCGGGACCTGCTTTGATTCCAGGGTTTGACCGCTAGGGGGCTCCAATCGACAGTTTACAATACACAGAAGCTTGGCTTTCTATTTTTTTTTTATGTTTACTGGTCAGCAGCCTTAGAGTCAGGGGTGATGGTAAAGGTCGCCACAATGTAGGTCAGAAGAAGTAGGTATACTTTGAGCTTGTCTGTTTGCTGTTGCCTGTTACAGTCCTACTGCCTGATAAAGCTAGACAGCTGGAGACTCTTGGATAAGACGCACACATACAGACTGACACATAATCCAGAAGAAGACAGTTGCCTGTTGCGCGTCTGACGCATTCCTATTCGTGTTGTGTAAATAACACATATCGCATAGTCCTAATAATACATTTATAACAGCCTATATTGTTAAAGGCTATAGCCATATTATTGTTGTTGTGCTTATTAATGCACATTCAATTTAAACGGGGCTGAGCGGAGAAAGAGAGAGAGAGAGAGAGAGAGAGAGAGAGAGAGAGAGAGAGAGAGAGAGAGAGAGAGAGAGAGAGAGAGAGAGAGAGAGAGAGAGAGAGAGAGAGAGAGAGAGAGAGATATACAGACCGGCCTCTCAAACCGTCTGCTGGGTGTGTGCGTGTTGGCGCGCGCGTGAGTCGTGTGTGTGCGCTTCTACTTTGGTCGTACGGCGCCGGCGCTCAAAGCGACTTGCGCTTCAATTTGGGGGGGGTTTCGCGATCTCGTTCATTTTCTGTGGTGGTTTTCTGTGGTGGGAGCGAAACGGAACAATGTCGGGGCGACCGGGATATTACCGGCAGGAGCTGAACAAGACGGTATGGGAGGTTCCCGAGCGGTACCAGAACCTCACTCCCGTGGGCTCGGGCGCCTACGGGTCCGTATGGTGAGTAGTCCTACGGGCAGGGGCGAGGCTGCTGCCCCCCCCCCCCCCCCCCCCCATTATACCGATGATAGGACACAACCTCACCACGCCAACACACGTAAATCCTGTTCTCCTGCGGTTTCAGGAAATGTGAAATATTACAAAAATATGTCGTATAACCCGTCCGTGTGTTACGTTTGTTGTCTCGTCAACCAATGACAAAAACGTTTCTGTTGTGTTTTTTTGTCATTTGTGTAGTCGGTTTCTTTTGGCTTTTGTGTTGGTATGGACAGGCTGCATCAATGTGTGTTCACATCAAAGCATGCATAGCTTATAGGCCTATTTGTTTATTGACTTCAATGATAGTGCTGGCATCCTAAACTGCGAAATATGATTTGGCGTTTCTGTCACTGACTCGCCGTCTATACATTCGCCTATTCCCTCTTTCTGAGGGTTTCACTGAACGCTAATGGTTAGAATACGCTATCCGTGCACCACACCGGCAAAAAATACCACTGAATAACATCGGGAACAACTTATAGCAGACATGCAATACAGGCTACACAGTGGCAGACCAACACGGTGACTCTCATCTGCTAAGGGATGGGCAAAACAACGCGCATTCGCTTGGACCAACGCAGCAGGCTCGGCGAGCGGTATTAAAGACACATGCACGTCGCACACAGAGGTTGGGGGGGGGGGGGGGGGGGGTACATGCTCATATGTGAAGAGTAGGCCTGTAATTAACGACCTAATTTATTATTCAACAACTGCTCCCCTCCCCCAACACATCGTCTACCTGCCGTTCAGCCACCGTGTTATTGCTGGGATGAATTCCTGTTAATTTTGATCTCTCTCTCTCTCTCTCTCTCTCTCTCTCTCTCTCTCTCTCTCTCTCTCTCTCTCATCCCCCCATTGCCACGGCAACGTGTCGTGGTGATAGGCAGCTCGCGTGGTCCGTACCAGTCCATATGTTTGTTGTAAAGACCTGCTTCTTACGGTCTCAGATGAAAGGGGCACGTTTCTGAGAGATAGGGCTACACAGTCAACAGTTCTTTGTTGAGACAGGAGCTGCACTGGTCATACAAACAAGGCATTATATGTGTAAGAAATTTTATATTTGTTATTACGGACTAAAAGATCAGCCCTAGACAGAATATGACTGACACTGACTGGCTGGCTATGGTTGTCAGTCATTTTAAATTCAGAAGAAACCCCTGTAATATAACCAAAACATGCTGACAAACCTGTATAGGCCTGCCATTATGCAAATATTCAAACTCATGTTTGTATTGCAGGACCCTGTGGTGTTCTTTGCTCTTTGTCAGTTGTGTTGACTGATTCCTGGAGTCAAAGGTCAAACGGGTTGGTATAATGGTTATTTATATATTTAGAGAGAGAACGAGAGATTGAGATACAGGGACAAACAGAGAGAGAGAGAGATGGAGACAGACAGAGATAGAGAGATCAAAGTTAGGGGTAGTGTTGTGTTAGGGATGGGGTATTGATCAGGGTTAGGGGTAGTGTTAGGGATGGGGTATGGATCAGGGTTAGGGGTAGTGTTGTGTTAGGGATGGGGTATGGATCAGGGTTAGGGGTAGTGGTGTGTTAGGGATGGGGTATGGATCAGGGTTAGGGGTAGTGTTGTGTTAGGGATGGGGTATGGATCAGGGTTAGGGGTAGTGTTAGGGATGGGGTATGGATCAGGGTTAGGGGTAGTGTTGTGTTAGGGATGGGGTATGGATCAGGGTTAGGGGTAGTGTTGTGTTAGGGATGGGGTATGGATCAGGGTTAGGGGTAGTGTTGTGTTAGGGATGGGGTATGGATCAGGGTTAGGGGTAGTGTTGTGTTAGGGATGGGGTATGGATCAGGGTTAGGGGTAGTGTTGTGTTAGGGATGGGGTATGGATCAGGGTTAGGGATGGGGTATGGATCAGGGTTAGGGGTAGTGTTGTGTTAGGGATGGGGTATGGATCAGGGTTAGGGGTAGTGTTGTGTTAGGGATGGGGTATGGATCAGGGTTAGGGGTAGTGTTGTGTTAGGGATGGGGTATGGATCAGGGTTAGGGGTAGTGTTGTGTTAGGGATGGGGTATGGATCAGGGAATTCACAGTGAATGCTGTGGATAAAAGCGGCTTCTAAACAAACAAAGAGTACTAGTAATGTCACTTGCTTATCGTCAGTCATAGTCATTCAGTGTGCTACATATGAAGAGGTGTATGAATGCATGAGATCAGAGAGCAGATGACGTCAACAGTGAATGTAGCAGTCTACCAAGACAGGTTATAGAGTCACCTCTTTTACCGTCAGCCTTGAGCTTTTACATTCCTCCTCTCATCTCACTTCTGGTGTACGCCCCTCACTGGACACACACACACACACACACACACACACACACACACACACACACACACACACACACACACACACACACACACACACACACACACACACACACACACACACACACACACACACACGCATCGATCACATCACTCCTCTCTTGAAATAAACACAAATACTTTACACCTACACAGAATGAACAGCGAGAGAGGGATTGATGCATAAAGACAGAGAGGAAGATAGAGAGATAGATAGCGACAAGAGAGTGGTTGGGAGAGAAACAGAGGGAGACAGAGAGAGGGAGACCGGGACAGACAGACTGAAAGAGAGACAGAGAGAGGTGGCGATGTTGAATCCAACATTCCCCCACAGCAGCCACTGCTCTGCTTTGTTAAGGTGACTTCACAGCCATTGTTGCTGAGCTTCTCAAAGCAGGACTGATTGATTAGCAATAGAGAGGGGGAGGGTGGAGGGAGGAGAGCTTTAGACTGGGGGGTTCAGGTCAGGGAGTGTGTGTGTGTGTGTGTGTGTGTGTGTGTGTGTGTGTGTGTGTGTGTGTGTGTGTGTGTGTGTGTGTGTGTGTGTGTGTGTGTGTGTGTGTGTGTGTGTGTGTGTGTGTGTGTGTGTATGTCTCTCTACTAACTGAGAGCAGTAAAACATACGGCCGGCATAACTGATTCCTGGAGTCAAAGGTCAAACGGGTTGGTATAATGGATATTTATATATTTAGAGAGAGAACGAGAGATTGAGAGACGGGGACAAACTGAGCGAGAGAGAGACAGACAGAGAGAGATGGAGAGACAGCCAAACAAACAGAGACAGACAGACAGACAGACATGTAAAGAAGATGATGAAGATAATATATGAAGGAGTGCTATTGAAGAGGAGAACTAATTCCGGTAACGTATGCCATCTCTTGACGGAGCTGCTACCGAGATGAGACATGAAATGACAGAAAGCCCCCGAATGAAAAGGACATCAGTCATCACGTTCCTAAAACCATGTGGTTGAGCAACAGACAGCAAATAACACACCACACCAGCCACATTTACGGTAAAGAAAAGCAAACAGGATGTGCATCAAAGGCCTCAGCACAGAGTAGAAATATGAATCTAACAGGAAGGAATGCAGAAATCGATCGACAGACACCTTGTGTGTGTGTGTGTGTGTGTGTGTGTGTGTGTGTGCATTTGTGCATGTGTGTGTGTTAAGAGGGGCAGACCAGCCCAGCCTGTTGGCTAACACCCATGGTAGGGGCATCAGGTCTGGTGGCAGGGGGTCTGAAGCGGGCACATGAGAGGAGGATGGGTCATCACCACGGGGGTCTCAGCCTCAGCCAGCGGCTAGCACGCAGCTAGCTCATAATCACACACTCTCATAGAAATGGTAGGGTTTCGGACCGTGCTAGCACAATGAGTAAGCACAACGGATTAGCCGTCCTTTGGGGTACGGCTATTGGATTGCAGATATATTTTGACTATATAGGTAGCTGCTACTGTTAGCGTTATGCTATCAAGACTGAGCCTGAAATAGCTAACACACAGATCTTATTTACAGGGTGTCTGGCCCCAGTGTGCGTTAAACTCCAAATAGCGACAGTGTTATTGTTAGCCCTAGCGTTGTGACTGAACTGAAGAAGATAACACGAAGAAGAGCCTTCCTTCCACCGGAAGAAATCAGTGAAATCCGATGAGCAGCCGCCTGTTTGTATTCTCAGCCACCGGCTGTATCCATTTCATTCATACACCAACAGAAATGATCTGGCTGTGTGCTGTCCTCCTTTCTGTTGTCTTGTCTCCTCTCTCTCTCTGTCGCTCCTGGGTTTCACTTCCTCTTTGGACTGCTTCTATTTTCCCCGACGCGGCATGTGTCGACATCTCTACTGCTTTCCTCTTATATCATCGGGGGCCCAGTGATGACTTCCTCTTTCTGGAGGATGTTACATGAGAACAGGGCTGTGGTCTCACACACACACACACACACACACACGCATGCACACACGCACGCATGCACACACGCATGCACACACGCACACACACACACACACGCACGCACACACGCACGCACAGCTGCAATAAGAAGGGTGTTAGCCGCATTGCTGACACCACCTTCGTTCACATCCTTTACATAGCTCTCTATCAGCTGTCTCTCCGTCAACCTATCTCTCTATCAACTGTCTGTCACCCCCCAGCTCAGCGTATGACGTGGTGCTACGGGAGAAGGTGGCGGTGAAGAAGCTCTCCAGACCGTTCCAGTCTCTGATCCATAGCCGGCGCTCCTACAGGGAACTCCGGCTGCTGAAACACATGAAGCACGAAAACGTCAGTGAAGACCGTCGTTCAAAAATACCGTCGCTCCAAAATACCGTCGCTCCAAAATAACAGAGAGCCAATCAATGTGAAACCGCTTTGAGTCAAAACGGTTTCAGTCTGTGCTGATGGTTTTCATTATTTATTGGTTATAGATTGTTATTATTTTTGTCGGTTGGTCATTTGAGTGCATGCCTTTTTTTCACCGTGCGCCTGCCCAGAACACTTCAGATGCCCATGGATGTCTGGGCAACAGCACTACACGCTCTGTTTAGATCCCTTTTTACCCCCCCCCCCCGCTCCACTACCAACGGAAGACCGGCCTTTTCAAAGCCATCCCCTTGTGGCAGGAAGGCCCAAGCACGACGGGAGGCCAGGACAAATGGATCGGCGGCGGTGGTGACAGGGCCTCAGCGTTACGCTTTCTGATCCGAACCGTTGCTCTCTGTTTCCACAGGTCATAGGACTCCTGGACGTCTTCACGCCCGGGGCCACGTTAGAGGACTTCAACGAACTGTATGTGTTTTTGGTTTAGTCTGGGGGGGGGGGGGTCTGACTCCCAGCCCAAAGGTTCCCGGTTCGAACCCCAATGTCCACAGTGTACCTGTAGTCATCCCTGAGGAAGATGCCCTGGCCCCTATTTAAATGTTTACCACAAAGTAACATTATGTTAAATATTCACCATAGGGATAGTCCATTGGCTTGTTACCATAGGGATTGTCTAGCTCTATATGACCATAGGATAATCTAGTGGTTTGTTACCATAGGGATAGTCTAGTGGCTTGTTACCATAGGGATAGTCTATTGGCTTGTCACCATAGGGATTGTCTAGCTCTATATGACCATAGGATCATCTAGTGGTTTGTTACCATAAGGATAGTCTAGTGGCTTGTTACCATAGGGATAGTCTATTGGCTTGTCACCATTGGGATTGTCTAGCTCTATATGACCATAGGATCATCTAGTGGTTTGTTACCATAGGGATAGTCTAGTGGCTTGTTACCATAGGGATAGTCTATTGGCTTGTCACCATAGGGATTGTCTAGCTCTATATGACCACAGGATCATCTACTGGTTTGTTACCATAGGGATAGTCTAGTGGCTTGTTACCATAGGGATAGTCTATTGGCTTGTCACCATAGGGATTGTCTAGCTCTATATGACCATAGGATCATCTACTGGTTTGTTACCATAGGGATAGTCTAGTGGCTTGTTACCATAGGGATAGTCTATTGGCTTGTCACCATAGGGATTGTCTAGCTCTATATGACCATAGGATCATCTACTGGTTTGTTACCATAGGGATAGTCTAGTGGCTTGTTACCATAGGGATAGTCTATTGGCTTGTCACCATAGGGATTGTCTAGCTCTATATGACCACAGGATCATCTAGTGGTTTGTTACCATAAGGATAGTCGAGTGGCTTGTTACCATAGGGATTGTCTACCTCTATATGACCATAGGATGCCCTAGTGGTTTGTTAACCTAGAATGGCCTCTTAGCTGTAGGGTGTGACACTAACCCATCCCAGAACGGTTCTGGGTTTGACGCCCAATGTCCTCCGTCCACCCATGACCAAGGTGCCCCTTAACCCTTGACCTTACCTTCAATGCCCTATCTCTGTTATTTACTGTCGCTTAGGAAACAGGAATCTCATGAATTACTCGACAGTGACTATTAACAGTAGATGGGCAATGCAATACGCAATGATTACTGTTGCATGCGCTACAAGGAGAATGGGGTGTCTACTATTTTTGCAGTTGTTTGCTCGTCCTAGATTCATTCCACGTCATACAAGCAGGTGGCCATGTTCAGCCCAGTGTGTGTCAATGGGTGTGTGTGTATGTGTGTGTGAACTTCCACACGCATACATGAACCTCTGCTGTTGCGTATCCGGCCTGTCAGCTACCTGGTGACCAATCTGATGGGGGCGGACCTGAACAACATCGTCAAATTCCAGCGGCTGTCTGACGAGCATGTGCAGTTCCTCATTTACCAGCTTCTTCGGGGGTTAAAGGTAATTTACCCATCATGCATTTTTTCCAAGTAAACTTGGAAGCAAACTTGGGAAACATATCTTGCATAATTTATTTTCTAAGGTAAATTAATGTCCCGCCATTTAATACAAACGTATACAATATTTGTACATTTGATGAATTTATGACAGATTTTGGAACTAAATTACATTATATTATTATCTATACAGCCATACATATTTAAATAATTTTTAATAATGAAATATGATATATATAGTATATATATATATATATATATATATATCTTTGTTCTCTTTCTTTCTCATACACGCAACACTTTTTCTCATATACTTTTTCACCAATAGACCTTTAACAATATTGTTGATTATTGGCGTTTAAGATTACTTGGTGGTTGTCCTCTGAACAGCTGGCTGTGTTAGCGTGGGACCGGCCGTGAACAAAGGAACCCCTTCTTTTTAGAAAGCAGGCCAACC
Source organism: Lota lota (assembly GCA_026745465.1). Taxonomy (NCBI): domain Eukaryota; kingdom Metazoa; phylum Chordata; class Actinopteri; order Gadiformes; family Lotidae; genus Lota; species Lota lota. The sequence goes on from JACYXH010000048.1 coordinate 313,803, forward strand.
CCTGGAATGCACTGTTGACCTCTCTCTCCATTATGTCTCCTCTCTCTCTCTCTCTCTCTCTCTCTCTCTCTCTCTCTCTCTCTCTCTCTCTCTCTCTCTCTCTCTCTCTCTCTCTCTCTCTCTCTCTCTCTCTCTCTCTCTCTCTCTCTCTCTCTCTCTCTCTCTCTCTCTCTCTCTCTCTCTCTCTCTCTCTCTCTCTCTCTCTCTCTCTCTCTCTCTCTCAGTATATCCATTCAGCTGGCCTGATCCACAGAGTAAGTGATCACGACAATCTTCCCCTACGGTTACATTTCCAAAACGTGTTTTATGTTTGTTTTAAAACACAGCTGAGTGATCCATTTCCTTCCTAGTGTGCTCAATAAATAGTTAACGATGTCAGTCCAATTAGAGTTTGTTTTTGTGTTCGGGGCGACACCACTGTCGTCGATGCAATTGACGGTGGACAGATCCAAAATAGTGAACAGATAAATCACTTTTCTCTGTTCTGCTGCTATGATATTTGAATTTGCCTTTCCATACACATTACGTGATGATGAATTTTCATCTATTCTTTTCCCCGCCATTAAAATGAAAGTGCTTCACATCAGTTTTTATGTCTCTTCCAGGACCTCAAGCCCAGTAATGTAGCCGTGAATGAAGACTGTGAGCTCAGGGTAAGATCAGCCCGTCATTTAGAAAACTCTTCTCTCTCTCTCTCTCTCTGTATCTCTCTCTCTCTCTCTCTCTCTCTCTCTCTCTCTCTCTCTCTCTCTCTCTCTCTCTCTCTCTCTCTCTCTCTCTCTCTCTCTCTCTCTCTCTCTCTCTCTCTCTCTCTCTCTCTCTCTCTCTCTCTCTCTCTCTCTCTCTCTCTCTCTCTCTCTCTCATTGTTGTTCTCTCTCTCTCTCAGATCCTCGACTTCGGACTGGCCAGACAGACGGACGACGAGATGACCGGCTACGTTGCGACGAGGTGGTACCGCGCGCCGGAGATCATGCTCAACTGGATGCACTACAACCAGAACGGTGAGCGGAACCGGCCCGTATGGGGCGCGGTACCACGTCTCTCTCTCACACACACACACACACACACACACACACACACACACACACACACACACACACATCTTTCCCTTTGGATTGGGAGATCGCACTGTACCTGTGGTGTATGATTTGTGGTGGACAGTCACAGCAGTGACTCAAAGGTTCAGATGTCAGAACCGCCCTAACGCAGAATCATCTAATCATAAGCAGACGTTTTACTTTGATTTCTTAAAAGTAACTAAAGCGCTCCAAGGAAGACCTACTTTCTCGCAATTATTTGAAAAGAGCATGCCGTGTTTTCTTTATAAGATGGATGCCTCATTTGTGAATTGTTTTAAATATTGTGTTTTTCTCTTCTCAGTGGACATTTGGTCGGTGGGGTGCATTATGGGAGAACTTTTGAAGGGGAAGGTTCTATTTCCTGGAAACGACTGTATCCTTATCGCCCAACAAACTTCACAAACATCATCCGACAAACTTATTTCACCGTTCTTTTTGAGCACTTAATCTACACACTCCGTGGACTCACATCCACACACACACACACACACACACACACACACAAGACCGCTGGCCGATTTGCATCACAATTCAAGACCTTTCTGAAGGGGTGAGGGGTGGAAAGGAGAAGGACAACAAAGATCACAAAAGGTTCAATTGTTTAAGTCGCCACATACTATGTCCAAATGCAAAACTGACATGAGTTTGATTCCGTGATATAGTCCTGAGAAGAAGGCTTGAGACAAAGAGATTCTCCGGAGTTAAGTTAAAGGCTAAGTTCAACTGGAACGTCACACTCAGCTTATACTCTTACAAGCCAGTTCTGCTTCACACGCGCTTTTTGAAATACTTGCGGTCTGCCACATCAACTCTGTTTACGCAGCAAAGTTGGACCATTTAAAAATGTTCTGAATCAGACCAATCACCTCAATGGTGGAACTTTTGCGTGATTTTAATTGCAGAAAAGGTGTGTGATGTGCAGACCGCAATTTCTTCACAGCACGCCAATGAAGCTGTACTCCCCTGTATTAGGAAATAGCTGAACATAATGAACCCCTTTAAAAGCTATTCTAACGGCTGAGTTAAAACCAAGTAAAATGCTAACGGCTAAGATAACACCAAGGTAAATGCTGTTTGTGTTTCGGTGAATGTGACTGAGACACGTCACCTTCATCTTCATCTCGCTTTGCCGGCGTTCTCCTTCACCCCTCCTGTCACCAGATATCGACCAGCTGAAGAGAATCATGGAGGTGGTGGGCACGCCCACACCAGATCTCCTCCAGAAGATCTCCTCGGAACATGTAAGGAGAGGGGATGCAGGGATGGGATGAATGTGAAATGATGGGAGGGATTTTCACTTTACAGTTAACAGTTGGAATTTCATTACTTTGTTACTTACAGCGTTTTAAGGGCCAATGGGTCAAACGCTCCCTAAAGGTCAAATATGCCCCTCATGAAAAGAAGGAAAACAAACACTATGAACCAGAAGTAGAAAACAAAAATGTCTAATTCTAAATAATAAAAACGTACATTTTTGATTTATTCTTCAACTCCTAAAGTGTGAGTTAATAACTTGCTTTTAACATCTATAGCTCCTTGGCTTCTACGGTCCCAAGGGGGAAATCACTCTCAGACAACACCAACAAAACTCTGTTTAAGACAATGCAGACGACCCACCTCTGTCTAATTGATGCGTCAATTGATCGATAAGGTTGACGCGTGAATAGTCAGTGTGGGCCATGGTGGCAGTGATTGATCTGTGCTATTATTGATCAACCCATTGGTTTTGTCCGTGTCTCCATTGTGACTCGGATGTGTGCAGGCTCAGAAGTACATCCAGTCACTGCCTTTCATGCCCCAACAAGACCTGGAGAAGATCTTCAGAGGGGCCAACCCAATGGGTGAGCAGACACCCCTACAATAACCTCTTACAGAACAGTGTCCCACAATTAAATTGCCTTTTGTCACCACATTGACCATCTCTGATTTTAAAATGGGAAAGGGAATGTTGTTTAGTTGTTGGGGATGGGATAGGATGGCAGATTCCATATTGTGTGAGAATATGTCCATGTGAGAAATTATAGCAGCCAGAACTGGGAGAATTGTTCATTGTTGGATGGCTCAAGTAAAACAGTTTAATGACAACTTAATATAAAACTGGTTCTCTTAGCTTTTGTGAATGAGAAAATACATTATTCAAGCTATATGCTGATGTGTTAATCCATACTATGGATGTTATCAGGTCTATCTTCTATACACAATTGTCTAGAGGTTTCTGTCAATTTTACTCTACAGTTGACCTCTGCCAACTTTTCTTCCCTCCATCATTGTAGCTCTGACCACGTGATCTGTGTGACTTCCAAGTATTGCCCCGCATTTCTGGCCCTGTCTGACTCTCTATTGCTGGGATGAATTCCTGTTGATTTTGATCTCTCTCTCTCTCTCTCTCTCTCTCTCTCTCTCTCTCTCTCTCCCCCCCCTCTCTCTCTCTCTCCCCCCCCTCTCTCTCTCTCTCTCTCTCTCTCTCTCTCTCTCTCTCTCTCTCTCTCTCTCTCTCTCTCTCTCTCTCTCTCTCTCTCTCTCTCTCTCTCTCTCTCTCTCTCTCTCTCTCTCTCTCTCTCTCTCTCTCTCTCTCTCTCTCTCTCATCAGCGGTAGACCTGCTGAAGCGCATGCTGGTGTTGGACTGTGACGGCCGGATCTCGGCCTGCGAGGCCCTGGCCCACCCCTACTTCTCCCAGTACCACGACCCGGAGGACGAGCCAGAAGCCCTGCCCTACGACCAGACGCTGGAGAGCAAGGACCGCACGCTGGAGGAGTGGAAGGGTACGAGACACGCTTAGGATGACGTTCACATTAGTTTTATTGTATAAGCTATTGTTTTATTTTAATAGGGACTGCGCACAATTAAAAGTAATCGCACCAGTGTTAGCTAGCAGCTCATTTGCATGTGTTGTCCCTACAAAAAGACCTACTGACTCTGAAGTTGAGCAGACGCTTCCATCCAAAACTACTTAGAATTTTTTGGGATTAAATATGTAATCACCTAAATATGAAAAGGAAACATTTTAAGTAAAAGAAAAAGAGGAGAAAGGAGTATACTCTGACCAAGCAATGTTTCATCTTAACCTCGCCATCTGCTTTTGTCCCTGCTGCCATTTTTACATGTCCTTACATATTCCCATTCCGTCTCATTCTCTGCACCCCCCCCCCACCCCCCACCCCCAGAGATGGTGTTTGAGGAGGTGAACAGCTTCAAAGTGGCAGGCACCAAAACAGGCAACCTACAGGCAGAGCAGTAGGACCCCCCCCCCCCCCCCCCCCCCGTGGACTACCGCCACTCCCGAGCCCAAAGTCAAATGGAGATGGACCACAGTCGTCCGTCCGTCCGTCCGTCCCCCCCCCCCCCCCCCCCCCCCCCCCCCCCCCCCCCAGGGTGAAAAAGAAGACAAAGAAGGACGCTCCACATGCAAGACAGTTGGGGACACCGAATTTTGAGATTATTTGGCCTTGAACCCCATCACACACACAACTCCCCCGTTTCAGTTTGTTGGAACGGCCTGTTGGAAGTTGTCCGGAAGGGGGCGGGGGTACCCATTTGTTACAACAACAACAACAACAACAACAACAGAGAACTCCTGATCAGTCACTGAGAACGTTCCCATCGCTGGAAACCTGGAACGTCTTAGAGGCACCTCCATGTGCTTCTACCTCTCTACAGGCGGGGTCATGTAAACCACTTCAGATTAGGGTCGGCCCAGAGGGAACGTGGGGGCTCCTGGGAGCCAGAAACAGCGTTTACAATGGTTTACTATGGCACTAGGCCACCAGACACACACACGCACACACACACACACACACACACACACACACACACAAACACACACACACACACAGACATACACACTCACACTCACACACTAGGTCTTCCAAAGCTACAAGTGAACTTGGCCTAAGCCCCAAAACCTTAACCCAGATGCCGTAAGCAGTCACACACACAAAACACACACACACAGACACACGTTATATACAGAGGTCTTGTTTATAGCAGCCAACAGTCATGTGTTATTGTTCTTAACTAACACACTTTACAGTGATATATTGTTGCATGAATTACTTATGCATTTTATGAAGAGTATATATATATATCACTATATAAGACACGTTTGACTGCTTAATGCGTCTGCCAAATCAGCAAAACAACTGCTTTATGACCAAGATTCACTATGAGGCCACAGATTGTGACCAGTTATTATTTAGACAAGAGTAAAGTTGTTCTTTCTTGTGGGAGTCATTCGTTCATGAATGATTAGAAAACGATTGATGCCTAATAATGCGCTATAGGCAAGCAAGACCATCAACATAGTCCAACGCTGCAAAACATAACATACACATAAAAAGCTTACAGTATAACCTATAGCTTCTCGCTTCTGGCACTGAACTCTCTTTAACGCTCATGCTAGCTCATTAGCGACGTTAGCTATTTATTAGCCATGGTCTCCAGAAGCCTTGGGTTTGTGTCCATGCCGATTTTAAATGCATACAAGTATTGAGGATTAGCCGTTACAAACCAAGGTAGCGATGTGAAAAATATGTATGTCTTGGAAACTATCCAAATAATTGAACCAATTAAACATTTTGCCCTATTTGTATTGTTGATTTATAGGAAGGGATAAACAACAACTAACAATCAATAATCAACACTTAAACCTAATTTAGAAATCACATGGTGCAATCATTAGCACACAATCGATAGCAATCCCTGGATTTTTTTTTTAAAGTACAACAAATACAATACATGCTGTTTAGAGTTTACAGAATCTGCACCAGGGTATAAAAAACGAAACAAAATCCGTTGCAATATTTCACAGAGGGCACAAACTCACTGACCATAACATTATATTAGCACAACATTTTCTGTGCTCCACAAGTCATAAATCCGGTTGCTTTAGAGTTATAAGGGCTTTAAGGGGGTGAATCAACGAGCATATATATATATATAGGGCTTGTACATCAGAATGCATCATGGGATTCTTTGCTGGAGATACGCCGTCATTTTGTGATGAGTCGAGAGCGAGTTGTAGTAATGTAAAATCAACGTCATTATACCGTCTCGCATGAGAAACTCTGTGGCCGTTTCAAACAGAACATAATGACATATTATTTCATGATTAACTGCTAAACAATGACCAGAACACCATTACTACCAATAACATTCCTATGCCCCTATACTTCCAAAATGGAGGCAGTCATTGTGACATGACATCGCGACGTACAAGCCCTATACAAGTACACAAACACAACATTATAATCGCATTCTACTATGTATGGTACACACTGGAATTACTGCTGTACTTGTTGCCAGTTTTGCAAGATGAAGATAAAAAGCTAACTGTCAAAACAAATGTAATACTTCACACGGTTGTGTTGTATGGAATATAAAACCCTGTCTCAGTGGAGGTGTGTATGTAAGAGGTCTTTTTTATTTTTAATGTTCCAGTGTTTTGTGATAACGTTGACGTCCAAAAGGTGGTGGATATGTGACCAACTGCTACTTGAATGTAAATGTGTGTTCAAAGTGGGAAGTGTCCTCTTTTTTTCATTGAATGGTGGCATGTCTTTCGTTTGTTTTTTGTTGTTGTTGTTTTTGTCCAAAGCAGGCCCACTATCAATCACAGACACAAATCCGTGAAACGTAAATGTCAATGCTGGGTTTACCAATGAAACATACATCTTGGCTTTGTCATTCTTGGCTGCATACAAATAAAACACTGATTTCTTTTGTTTGTCAATTGACGTTTCTTCTTCTGTTCTGTGTTGCTATGCTACCTCTCTCGCTCTCTCTCGGAGTCGAAAATGGTTTTTTGAGTGACATTAAGTCACTTATTAACAACTTTAACCGTGTTTAGCCGCCGTGGCGGCAGACAGGTAAGATTAAAAGTCAGAGTAGGCCAAGAGGTGGAAGCTAAAGCAGACCATTGGTGGTGGTGCTGGTGGGAACCTAACCTGTTAAGTCGAAACCTCCCTGAGGATTGTTGTCCGGGCTCAGCTGATTTCTCATGGCAACGGGCAGATGTTGAGAGCCCCACGCGGACAATTGTTCCACCAGGCGACACACCCATCGGCGGCCGAGACCACCACAGCCCCGCAGCCAGCCTCCGTGCGAAGTTGTGGGTGGGGGGCGGTCAGACTCGCCTGATAGTGGAGGAGGAAGAAGTCGTGCGCCCCGGTCCTCTGTTGAGATTTTGTTTCGCTTTTTCAAAGGGGGGAAAACCCGAACGCAGTTTTTAGTCACATGAATAAGAAACCCACGGTAGGCAGTCGACTGTTTTCCCTGACCCCGCGTCATATCGCAACGATATGTCGTTGTTGCGGTCGAGGACTGGGTTCTACCGACAGGAGGTAAACAAAACCGTGTGGGACGTTCCCGAGAGGTTCCGAGACCTGAAGCAGGTGGGAACCGGAGCCTACGGGACAGTGTGGTGAGTCGCTTCATCACTATTGAGAAAGATGTATTAAAAATACAAATTAAATGCCCATAAAATAGCCTTGCAAATCAGCCCATTCTGCAGGTTCTACATTACAAATCATTCAGAAATTATGGACTTTTCCATCGTCAACGCAACAACCGATGGCATAAATTATATTCTAAAAAACTATTTATTTCTCTATAGCAGCGTGTTTTCACGTGACAATGGTGAAACCTACAATTCCTCTCGTTTCTATTCACATTCCCAACTCCCAACTGGTTCGGGGAGCGCTTAGTTGGCATTGTATTGTCAGGATAAGGGTCAACAAAGAACCCCCGGCGTCTCATTGTTGGATGGTTGCTAGACACACGCACACACACGCACGCACACGGATTCCACTACTAGTAGTAGGCTTCTGCCAATGCTACCAGTAGGCCTACTATTTATTGTTTCTGCCATGTGTCAGTCAGTCATTTCCATTTGTAGGCCTACACTTCGGTTGATCTGTTAATCCTTTGGTACATTCAGTCTGTGAAATAATCTCTGATAACAGACACTTTATGAGTTGCTATGTTACGGCCTATGTGTGTCTGCCTGTGTGTCTGCCTGTGTGTGTGTGTGTGTGTGTGTCTGTCTGTCTGTCTGCCTGTCCGTGTCTGCCTGCCTATCTGTGTGTGTGTGTGTGTGTGTCTGCCTGTGTGTCTGCATGTGTGTGTGTGTGTGTGTGTGCCTGTCTGTGTGTCTGCCTGTCTGCCTGTGTGTGTGTCTGCCTGCCTGCCTGCCTGCCTGCGTGTGTGTGTCTGTCTGTCTGTCTGTCTGTCTGTCTGTCTGTCTGTCTGTCTGTCTGTCTGCCTGTGTCTGTCTGTCTGTGTGTGTGTGTGTGTGTGTGTGTGTGTGTGTGTGTGTGTGTGTGTGTGTGTCTGTCTGTGTGTCTGTCTGTGTGTCTGCCTGTGTGTCTGATCGTTCCTCGTGGTTGCAGCTCGGCTCTGGATCTCCGCAGTGGGCTGCAGGTGGCCATCAAGAAGCTGCACAGACCCTTCCAGTCCAAACTGTTCGCCAAACGGGCCTACCGGGAACTACGGCTTCTGAAGCATATGAAACACGAAAACGTAAGAACCATCCTCCTCCTCATCAACCTTCATCGCAACGGACGGAAAACGATACTATTCACTATTTAGAGTCGCTTTTGTCCGAAGCGAACGATAATTCGGATATGGGGCAGCTTGCTCAGTGATGCCTACAGGTAGACTGTGGACATTGGGGATCGAACCCGGTACCTTTTGGCTGGGAGTCGAACATCCTGGCCACTACTAAACCATCCTCCCCCTGAAAAATAAGTTAGATATAAGATAATAAGATATGCCAAAAAATCCTGGTTGGTTAAAAATGTAATTCCTATCACTGTGGGGAACCACTGCAATGTCATTGGTTGATGTGGAAGCACCTCAAAACCTGATTGGCTCTCGTCAGGTGATCGGGCTGCTGGATGTGTTCACCTCGGAGATCCTGCTGGACCGCTTCCGGGACTTGTAAGTGTACAAGGGCTGCATGACATCATTTGATTTGCACAAAGAGATTAATATCTACTCAGCAGTTGATAGTTGTGCTCAAAAGGCCCAAGTTGAACTGAATCCAATGAACAGCCGAAATCACGTGTTTTTTTAAACAATAAATGACCTCCTCCTCCTCCTCCTCCTCCTCCTCCTCCTCCTCCTCCTCCCATCCTATGTGGTTCAGTTACCTGGTGATGCCCTTCATGGGCACTGATCTGGGGAAGCTGATGAAGCTAGAGAAGCTAACAGAGGAACGGGTGCAATTCCTCATCTACCAGATGCTCAAGGGACTCAAGGTGGGCTTCTCGATATGCGCGCACACACACACACACGCACACGCACACGCACACACACACACACACACACACACACACACACACACACACACACACACACACACACACACAATGTGAAGTCACTCAGAATCCAGGCGTTAAAAACAACAGCCGCTTCGTATATTCTGGTTGTGAGTCATATATTTTGTCTACATCTCTTTCAGTACATCCATTCAGCTGGGATCATCCACAGGGTGCGTGACCTTTGACCTTTCATCAATATGCACTCTGCATTTCTGTGGTTTTTTTTTTGTATGCATATCATCACATTGACTTTGACAATTGACCAAAACATTTCCTCCTTCGCTACAGGACCTTAAACCTGGAAACATCGCTGTGAACCCAGACTGTGAGCTGAAGGTATGCTACACTTCTCCCTCAGTCACAATGGTTAGGTGCTGGTAGCTCAATCCGTCGGGATTAGGGGTTAAATTCCCCCGTGTATCTGCTCTCTCCGTCAGATCCTTGACTTTGGGTTGGCAAGGCAGGCAGACACGGAGATGACGGGTTACGTGGTGACGCGCTGGTACAGAGCTCCAGAGGTCATCCTCAACTGGATGCACTACACACAGACGGGCAAGTCGGCACACATTGACACACAGTTGCATTTGTAAACAACTCAGCGCAACGTGTTGTTCGTGCATTGAATGTCCACCAGGGGGCAGCAGATCCCATGTGTTCTCCGTCTTGAAAGTTGATTTTGTTTTTGTTCTACAGTGGACATCTGGTCTGTGGGCTGCATCATGGCAGAGATGCTGCTGGGAAAACCTCTGTTCAAGGGAAATGATCGTATCCTTTTGTGCTTTCAAATTCTAAGTTGACTAGAATGTAAAACATTACAAAGATTTGAATCACTTCGCTACAAGGAAGCCAGAAAAAGGATTACATTGAATCTTTATAACGATATTGGGATAACTGAAACTAGAACATATCTAGTTTTATATAACAACATAGATCTGATCTTAAAGGAATTCAGATGCCTGCTCCCCCATTTCACTACTATTGCCCCTACATCTCATTTACCACTCTCCTCCTCGCCCAATAAATACATTGTGAGACAAAACGAGCACCCCCAACACCACTATGACCCTTGACCCCTGCGTGATGCCAGACCTGGACCAGCTGAAGGAGATCATGAAGGTCACCGGGACGCCAGCTGCGGACTTTGTGGTGAAGCTCCAGAGCCAAGATGTAAGGAGTAGACCCAGTATCCATGGCAACTGTACACACTGGCCGTGCCGCGCTATAGCGTGCGTAGCTAGCGTGTGCGTCTCCTTTCACAGCCAAATCGGAGACCCTAGATTGTCCGTGTGTGTGTGTGTGTGTGTGTGTGTGTGTGTGTGTGTGTGTGTGTGTGTGTGTGTGTGTGTGTGTGTGTGTGTGTGTGTGTGTGTGTGTGTGTGTGTGAGAGAGTGTGTGTTTAATGGACATACGAGAGACTTAGCTAAGCTCCCATCGACTGCCTTGCTAGAGTAGGCAGTGTGTGTGTGTGTGTGTGTGTGTGTGTGTGTGTGCGCGTGCGTGCGTGCGTGCGTGCGCGTGTGCGTATAGACTTTCCCTTTATAGACTTGGCTTTGCTCCCATAGTCTGTGTGGCTGGGATAGGCATTGTGTGTGTGTGTGTGTGTGTGTGTGTGTGTGTGTGTGTGTGTGTGTGTGTGTGTGTGTGTGTGATAAATAACAGTGATGTATATGTACAAGGTTAAAGACGATGGACGCCTGCTTCACTCTCGCTTTCTCTCTCTGTCTCTCCTCAAACAGGCCAAAAACTACATTCGAAGTTTACCAAAGATTCCTAAAAGAGACATGCACACCATTTTCTCCAAAGCAAGCTCCAACGGTACGTAAAACTCCTCCTCGTTTCATTCGCAAAACGCCTTCCCTAAGGCGCTTTTCACACCCAAAGCGACTGACAAGTGAGGCTGACAACTAAAACCAAAGCACTAAAAATTGCAAAGCAACCACATTGCTCCGAAGAATATAAAGAAATCCTTAATGGAGTACAAAGTATTTTTTTGGGTTCTCCATTGATAAAGCGCGTAACAGTAAAACACATCTCCGAGAAACAGAGACGACACATCCCCTCCCAACCATGCACCCTCACCCCGTGTCGCTCCTCGCTCGCCCTCACCCCGGCGTCCCGCCCTGTCTCCCCAGCCGTGGGCGTGCTGGAGCGCATGCTGCTGCTGGACCCCGAGGCCCGGGTGGGCGCGGCCGACGCCCTGGCCACGCCCTTCCTCAGCGAGTTCCGGGACCCGGAGGAGGAGACCGAGGCGCTGCCCTACGACCACTCCATGGACAACACGGACCTGCCCGTGGACCAGTGGAAACGTAAGGCCCCGGAGAGGGGGGAGGAGGGGGGGGGGGTGTGAAGGGAGGGAGAGAGGCAGGATGGTGTTGGGGGTATGGGGTACGGGGGTTCGATCCCCTGTGTCTGCCTCCTGCCTGCTCCTTAATGACGAGTATCTGAATACTATAACTACCGTAGATGATAAGGAGGGCATGTGATTTGTATCTGTCCAGTGTACAGAACACATATAATACTTCTTATATATATATTATTTACTTATAATAATAAAAAAAAATGATATTCTTCTATTCTAGAAAACTCAATTTAAAATAAACTACAGGGGAAAAGTAGTTTAACTGATATATTAATTTATAAATAGTGTCATCCGGGATCAATAGTCAGTATCTGTAACTCAAATGAATGCCCAAAATGGCCAGGGTCACATGACCCATTATTTAACTTCCTGGTTTTATCACTGGGGGAGAGGAGGAGAAAAGGGGAGGAGAAGATGGTGGAACAGAGTGAGTTATATTTTGTATTTTCTTTTCTCCTTCTCGTAGGTCACACGTTTACAGAGATCCTGACCTTCAGGCCCCTAAGGGACTCCAAAGAGACGTCACTTTGACGCTAATACACACACACACACACACACACACACACACACACACACACACACACACACACACACACACACACACACACACACACACACACACACACACACACACACACACACACACACACACAGTACAAAGTTCCAGTAACACTACACAGACCAATGCAAACACTGTATAAAGTTCCAGTAACACTAAGTGCACTTCAAACACACGCACGCACACACACACACACACACACACACACACGTTTGTGTGTTCCTTTAACAGTTCCATTAACAGTACGTACACTACACGCACACTGTGAAAATATCCAGTAACACTGCATATACACACTCACTCACAAACACACACTGTGAAAAGGTGGAGTAACACTAAATACACACACAAACACATTGCTCAAAGTCGCACACACGTAGGCGCAGGAGATGGAATACAGACACAAGTTATATGTTTATAGTTTCCCACCTGTATATGTATACATATTAAATGAATGATGTTGGTTACTTTTGCAGATGTCAATAAATGTAAAAAAAATAAAATCCTGGTCAGTTGTCAGTTTTTTTTGTCATCAATGAGAGAGAGAGAGAGAGAGAGAGAGAGAGAGAGAGAGAGAGAGAGAGAGAGAGAGAGAGAGAGAGAGAGAGAGAGAGAGAGAGAGAGAGAGAGAGAGAGAGAGAGAGAGAGAGAGAGAGAGAGAGAGAGAGAGAGAGAGAGAGATGTTCAGCAGGAGGGATACTCATTTTCTTTCCCTCGTGTACCCCTTCAGTTGAAGACAATGTTGATGATTGTACTGTTTAAACCATTAGATTACATTGGCGTGTACGATTAAAATCCTTTCATGGGATTGGAACATTATGGAACACGATACTGGAACATCATCATTTCAATAAAAATGTGCAGAATGATTTGACTAAAAGTGGTTTTGAGTGGCGTCTTTCCTCTGCGTTCGTCTTCCATCATTTTGTGTATATCTTTTCTTACGTTAAAGTTCTGACAGTTAATTGTCATGTTCTATATGGAAAATACCACACATGGTAACTTTGACCCAACTTTGTATGATTTTCTTGATTTCTTTCTGGAAATCAAATGAAAAAATAAATAAATAAAATATATGTTCTCAAAACGTCGGACCACAGCGCAGACACTGAAGTAATAGTGCAACACTTTGAATAAAGAGCTCCACCTCTACTGTAGTGCCAAACTGGCGCCCATGCAAGCATAATACATCTGATTAAAAATAGCCTACCGTCTGCTTCAAAGACACATCTAGCTAATGCATTGTGAGTCTGGCTGTGTACACATGTTTGCTACTAGTCAGTTCAGGGCCCACCCAGGCTCAATATCAAAGTGACGCAAGTCATGTGGCAACAGGCGTCTTAAGAAGTACTCAATCAGCCACTGTGTTAGTTTGATGTGTTTATCTTTGACCACTAATTAGACCTGAAATGCCTTTATACAGTGTCCTCGAGAGGAGATAAGTTCATGGAAAGATACAGGCATGCAGTAGGCCTACGGGTCACTTTCTGCGTTAGTTCTACCTCTCTGCATCATCGCCCTCCGAGCTACATGGCCCTCTGTGGTCGCATGTGTATATTCAAGCATCCACGAGAAAACATGTTGCATGCGCCCAACGTGTGTGTCAGTCCGTTCGGGCTCCGCGTGGTCGTCGCCATGGTGACGTGCGACCGCCGTACTCCCGGGAGGACGTGGTGTGGGGCGCACGTTTAAACGATTAAACAAATAAACAAAGCGTGTGAGATCGACCGCACGATACGGCGTGCACTGTATCGGGACACTGAGATAAAGCGCAGCGCAGAATCTCGGGGCAGCAACCATGAGCAAACACGACTAAGAAAAGGGCAGCATGCATTGTGGTTTCCGTCGGAGGGGTCAAGGCGAGAGTCGCCGCGGGAACAAAGAGAGGCAGAAAGAGGTCACCGGTATATGGACCGTCTGCACACCCTGAGCGGACCACAATGGCACCTGCTGATAATAAGCAGCATCAGCAGCCGACGCATATAGACTACACTCCTTCGGCGGGACTGTTGGGTAATCCCGTGGCTTGTTGTTGGCGTTGGTTCTCTGATAAGGTGGGCATGGCTTCTTTCTGGAGTCGTTATAAAGACCCGGCTGGCGTTCCGCACAGCATTACTGAGGGTCTGTGTCATCAGGGGGTTCTCCGGCACCATGCTCCGTCAAACTGCCTGTCTTCTGCTTCTCAGCTGCCTGGCAGGTAAAAACCCACTGGGCTATTCATGACATGTTTGAATTGTTTCGATTATTATCTTTTATTTAGATCTTTTTTGTTTCCTTTTTTTTTTTTTACATTAAACTACGATTTAGATTGAATTATTGAATCGTAGGAAAGCGTTGGATATTTCAGACGTATCGTTTTTTGTGTATTTCTTTGGAAGGTGACTGAAATAGTGTTTTAACCCTTTTTTCCAGTGTTTTCTTTTCATCCCAAAGGAATTCTTGCTAGCGAGGGAGAACAAGATGGGGCCGTGAAGGACATAAGCCCATGTAAGATATTTTAGCGGCTAACCCCAGAAAGAGTCTTCTTACCTATTTATTACTGTTAACTTAGTCAAACTTGCAGAACAAAGGCAATAGTCCCTTTTTATATAAAAGTTAGCTGTATACAATGTTCTTTGGTCAATGTGCAAAAGTATGAACTCCAAAATGAACTTCAACAAATTTAAGTTAAAACAACTTGAAAAATGTAACAGAATTTTAAACTAATTGCTCGATTGAAATACTTCCATCACAATTGTTTTGCATGCATGTGCTTCACTCATAAACCAAATACACAAACAACGCACGCCTATTTTGCACACTTCAATGTAATCCTGAGGAAAACTGACCCTCACATCCCAATAAATGTCCTCCCATCCCGCCCCCGTTTAGCGGGACCTTACTCCATGGCCATCAGGGGGGTCGACACGGTAACGGTGGGAGTGCCGTACGCCTTTACGTGTTCGGCCTCCTGCACCCCGGCCTGCACTTTCTCCTGGAGGAATGGGAACCAGTCCTCCACGGGTGCAGAGCTCACCCTGCAGCTGAAGGCACGACCCCCCCAAGAGGTGCTGACCTGCGTGGCGATCAACCCGGACACGGGCAAGACCGCCAGCATTAGCAAGACGCTGGTGGTGACAGGTACGCGTCGCGGTCAGCGTAGCCCTTCGATGGCTAGCTGTTTATGAGATGAGTGGATCGCTTCCAGACGTAAATAGCTACGTATATGTAAAGACTACGGTAGTGTGGAGACGTCACACATGGATAAATAAAGGCACATAGACGTTAAGATACGTAGACAGCTTGGACATAGATATTGTATATTTGATACGTAGATCAATTAAAAATAGACCGCTTCGATACATAGATATTGTATATTTGATACGTAGATCAATTAAAAATAGACAGCTTCGATACATAGATATTGTAAATTTGATACGTAGATGGATTAGAAGTAGATAGCTTAGAAGTAGATCGCTTAGATACATATATTTATTATACTTGATACTTAGATAGATTAGATGTTGATAGCATGGTCTGAAAGATTTTGTTTATTTGATAAGTAGATGGATTAGATAGTAGATAGTTTAGATGGTTTAATGGTCACTCACTCTACTCTGTGATTTTTCAGTGGGCCCCTCGAACATAATGATCAGTGGCCCCTCAATGCTGACCCTTGGAGTTGAAAACAACTTTACCTGCACAGCCACCTGCTATCCCTCCTGCACCTTCTCCTGGAATTGGATGTGGGAAGAGGAGGTCCTTGGGAGTTCGAGCGGAGCCACATTGTCGATTACTCCCCCCGAAACTGTAGACTCCGAAACGGTGTTATGCGAAGCCATGGACTCTGTGTCGCATCTCTACATATCCACTTCTCTGCAACGATATGTGGCAAGTAGGTGATGGGAACGAGACAGCCAAAGAGAAGTTAACAATGTTAATCATGCTGAAACAATGAAACGCCATGTGTGTGTGTACTGTGTCTATATCGTCTAAACACCCTTGAATCCGTTTCGAACCCTGCTGTAGGACTAACAGACATTTACATCACCTCGCCGAGCGGACTGTGGACAGTGACGGCGGGACAAACATTTCTGTTCACCTGCTTCGTGGAGTGCACTCCGTCCTGTACCTACACGTGGACCTTTGAGGGAAAGACGTACGATAATGACCAGATCCACATACCGGTCTTCCACAAAGGAGAAAAGCCTATGATCCAGGTGGAACAAGAAATCTCTGTAGCACAGGCTCATCGCACGGAACCGCTCACATGCCAAGCCCAAAATACGGTATCAGGAGCAACCATTAGTGCCACACAGATCTTGACCATCATTAGTAAGTCTTTAAAGAGCTACTGTACACAAGTTATATTTGGTGCCCTTGCCGCCACCTAATGGTTTAAATACGTCGTCCATTGAAAACTAAGCTTAGCATGGTCCTGCATTTTGTGTTCTTTTGTAATTTATTTAGGTATTACTTTTCACAATGTATCCTTGATGCTTTGTGATGTTAGCAAATCGGTGGTATGCCAAGTACCAAAATCTGCAGTTTGTTTAAACATTTATATAATTATCAAGACACGGTGCTTTATTGTGAAGGTGTTAAGGATTGTTTCCAAAAGATTACTCATGATGTAAATCTGAGGTTTGGCTGGCATGGCAACATTTTTGTGGTCATATGACTTGTGGCAAATAAGAGCCAGAGAACGGACAGTATACTAAGAGTGAGATAGAAGATTGTTTAAACACATTCATGTATATTTGCACACATCTCTCTGCGTAGATCCCTACTCTGTGCGCCCTGCCACTCAAGGCGTGCCAATGGCTGGCAAACCCTTCTCGCTCCAATGCATCGGCTCACAGAACCCAGCCTCCATAACATGGCTCAAAAACAGCCTGCCACTGCCTGTGTCCGAAAGATTGGTTCTGTCACAAGACAACACCCTGCTCACTTTCAGTCCTCTCATGGATTCTGACACAGGAACGTACCAATGTGTTGTCAATGAAGAGATAGGCTCCATCAAGTCAATTGGCTATGAAATGCAGGTCAATTGTGAGTATTTCAAATCTTTCGGTGTTCGCCGTTTTGAATTCCTAATTATAAATGAATGTCATCTCATCTAATCTAAATTGAATTTGTGAATAAATGTCACATTTTCCAGATGGACCCTTCAAAGTGGAGATTGTTGAGGTTAGCAAGGGTCCAGTAGGTAAAGAGCTGACCGCCCTGGCTGGATCCATCACAGCCTTGCAATGTGTAGCCGACTGCTATCCTGGCTGCTCCATCAGCTGGTTCTACAACGACAAGATGCTGTCCAGGAACGCCTCCATCTCCTTTACACCAGTGACTCCACCCAACCAAGCGGTTCTCCGCTGTGTTGCGTACGACCCTCTGACCATGAAGAACGGCTCAGCTGAGACGACCGTGATCGTTCCTTGTAAGGAAACCTCCAAACCTCTTACCCATCACTGGTCATACCAGACCAAATGAGCTTCCTGTATGTTCAAAGACCAGTGTTTTGAAATGTGCATAGCTAGGTGTTCCTCTGGAAACCCATAATGTGAAGGTAACTGAGTGACAGGGTGAACCTCACTCGCAGGGCCTAAATAACACATTCACCACCGACCCAGAGGACTGCAGTCATTTAGCTTCGTGGTCAGTGCGTTCCTCTTCCCATCATGGAGTTATTGCGTTAGCCACTGCTCCATAGCAGTGTGTTCTCTGGACACTAGCATTTCAGTGGTGCCCTGACCGAATGGGGAATTATGTATAGGGAGGTGAGTGTGACAGGTTGCATCCAGGGAAAACCTCACTCCTAATGGCGTAAGAATGCCATAACAATCAAGCAAAATTTATGCACTCATTTAGCTTAGAGGTTAGAGTGTTTGTCTTCCAATTACTGATTCCAATCCCCACTGTGTAGCAATGAGGTGTCTCAGAACCGACATTATAGGATGTGTGTTCATCAATACATACTAAGAATCGTATATAATCCGTGAATGCGTCCTATATTCTCCAGACGGACCCTTCAAAGTGGAGATTGTTGAAGCCAAAAAGGGTCCAGTAGGTAAAGAGCTGACCGCCCTGGCTGGATCCATCACAGCCTTGCAATGTGTAGCCGACTGCTATCCTGGCTGCTCCATCAGCTGGTTCTACAACGACAAGATGCTGTCCAGGAACGCCTCCATCTCCTTTACACCAGTGACTCCACCCAACCAAGCGGTTCTCCGCTGTGTTGCGTACGACCCTCTGACCATGAAGAACGGCTCAGCTGAGACGACCGTGATCGTTCCTTGTAAGGAAACCTCCAAACCTCTTACCCATCACTGGTCATACCAGACCAAATGAGCTTCCTGTATGTTCAAAGACCAGTGTTTTGAAATGTGCATAGCTAGGTGTTCCTCTGGAAACCCATAATGTGAAGGTAACTGAGTGACAGGGTGAACCTCACTCGCAGGGCCTAAATAACAGCTTAACCACCGACCCAGAGGACTGCAGTCATTTAGCTTCGTGGTTAGTGCGTTCCTCTTCCCATCATGGAGTTATTGCGTTAGCCACTGCTCCATAGCAGTGTGTTCTCTGGACACTAGCATTTCAGTGGTGCCCTGACCGAATGGGGACTATGGGAGGTGAGTGTGACAGGTGGCATCAAGGGAAAACCTCACTCCTAATGGCGTAAGAATGCCATAACAATCAAGCAAAATTGCTGCAGTCATTTAGCTTAGCAGTTAGTGTTTGTCTTCCAATCCCCACTGTGTAGCAATGAGGTGTCTCAAAACCGACATTACAGGATGTGTGTTCATCAATACATACTAAGAATCGTATATAATCCGTGAATGCGTCCTATATTCTCCAGACGGACCCTTCAAAGTGGAGATTGTTGAAGCCAAAAAGGGTCCAGTAGGTAAAGAGCTGACCGCCCTGGCTGGATCCATCACAGCCTTGCAATGTGTAGCCGACTGCTATCCTGGCTGCTCCATCAGCTGGTTCTACAACGACAAGATGCTGTCCAGGAACGCCTCCATCTCCTTTACACCAGTGACTCCACCCAACCAAGCGGTTCTCCGCTGTGTTGCGTACGACCCTCTGACCATGAAGAACGGCTCAGCTGAGACGACCGTGATCGTTCCTTGTAAGGAAACCTCCAAACCTCTTACCCATCACTGGTCATACCAGACCAAATGAGCTTCCTGTATGTTCAAAGACCAGTGTTTTGAAATGTGCATAGCTAGGTGTTCCTCTGGAAACCCATAATGTGAAGGTAACTGAGTGACAGGGTAAACCTCACTCGCAGGGCCTAAATAACACCTTCACCACCGACCCAGAGGACTGCAGTCATTTAGCTTAGTGGTTAGTGCGTTCCTCTTCCCATCATGGAGTTATTGCGTTAGCCACTGCTCCATAGCAGTGTGTTCTCTGGACACTAGCATTTCAGTGGTGCCCTGACCGAATGGGGACTATGGGAGGTGAGTGTGACAGGTGGCATCAAGGGAAAACCTCACTCCTAATGGCGTAAGAATGCCATAACAATCAAGCAAAATTGCTGCAGTCATTTAGCTTAGCAGTTAGTGTTTGTCTTCCAATCCCCACTGTGTAGCAATGAGGTGTCTCAAAACCGACATTACAGGATGTGTGTTCATCAATACATACTAAGAATCGTATATAATCCGTGAATGCGTCCTATATTCTCCAGACGGACCCTTCAAAGTGGAGATTGTTGAAGCCAAAAAGGGTCCAGTAGGTAAAGAGCTGACCGCCCTGGCTGGATCCATCACAGCCTTGCAATGTGTAGCCGACTGCTATCCTGGCTGCTCCATCAGCTGGTTCTACAACGACAAGATGCTGTCCAGGAACGCCTCCATCTCCTTTACACCAGTGACTCCACCCAACCAAGCGGTTCTCCGCTGTGTTGCGTACGACCCTCTGACCATGAAGAACGGCTCAGCTGAGACGACCGTGATCGTTCCTTGTAAGGAAACCTCCAAACCTCTTACCCATCACTGGTCATACCAGACCAAATGAGCTTCCTGTATGTTCAAAGACCAGTGTTTTGAAATGTGCATAGCTAGGTGTTCCTCTGGAAACCCATAATGTGAAGGTAACTGAGTGACAGGGTAAACCTCACTCGCAGGGCCTAAATAACACCTTAACCACCGACCCAGAGGACTGCAGTCATTTAGCTTAGTGGTTAGTGCGTTCCTCTTCCCATCATGGGGTTATCGCGTTAGCCACTGCTCCATAGTGGTGTGTTCTCTGGAAACCAGTATTTCAGTGGTGCAATGACCCAAATGGGGACTATGGGAGGTGAGTGTGACAGGTGACATCCAGGAAAAACCTCACTCCTGATTGCTAAAGATTGCCATAACAATCAAGCAAAATTTATGCACTCATTTAGCTTAGAGGTTGGAGTGTTTGTCTTCCAATTACTGATTCCAATCCCCATTGTGTAGCAATGAGGTGTCTCAGAACCGACATTACAGGATGTGTGTTCATCAATACATACTAAGAATCGTATATAATCCGTGAATGCGTCCTATATTCTCCAGACGGACCCTTCAAAGTGGAGATTGTTGAAGCCAAAAAGGGTCCAGTAGGTAAAGAGCTGACCGCCCTGGCTGGATCCATCACAGCCTTGCAATGTGTAGCCGACTGCTATCCTGGCTGCTCCATCAGCTGGTTCTACAACGACAAGATGCTGTCCAGGAACGCCTCCATCTCCTTTACACCAGTGACTCCACCCAACCAAGCGGTTCTCCGCTGTGTTGCGTACGACCCTCTGACCATGAAGAACGGCTCAGCTGAGACGACCGTGATCGTTCCTTGTAAGGAAACCTCCAAACCTCTTACCCATCACTGGTCATACCAGACCAAATTAATTTCTTGTTTGTGTCAAAAGACCAGTGTTTTGAAATGTGCATAGCTAGGTGTTCCTCTGGAAACCCATAATGTGAAGGTAACTGAGTGACAGGGTAAACCTCACTCGCAGGGCCTAAATAACACCTTCACCACCGACCCAGAGGACTGCAGTCATTTAGCTTCGTGGTCAGTGCGTTCCTCTTCCCATCATGGGGCTATCACGTTAGCCACTGCTCCATAGCGGTGTGTTCTCTGGAAACCAGTATTTCAGTGGTGCAATGACCCAAATGGGGACTATGGGAGGTGAGTGTGACTGGTGGCATCAAGGGAAAACCTCACTCCTGATTGCTAAAGATTGCCATAACAATCAAGCAAAATTGATGCAGTCATTTAGCTTAGAGGTTAGAGTGTTTGTCTTCCAATTACTGATTCCAATCCCCACTGTGTAGCAATGAGGTGTCTCAGAACCGACATTACAGGATGTGTGTTCTAGAGCTGAAGATCTTTACCCGAACCCGACGGGACCCGACGGGTTCGGGTGGGTTCGGTCTTAATTTCGATTATTTTACACGGGCTCGGGCTGGGCTCGGGCTTATGCTTGCGCTCTGGGTTGCGCGGTAAATGAGCGGTCAGGTGATGAGTTTCGATTAGCGCGAAAATGGATGCTGAGGAGGTAAAACGGCGGCTGGCCTCTGGTGATTATGTTTTAGTTGCACAGAGTAAAAAAGCAAAGTCTGAGGTGTGGAAATGTTTTGACATTATGCATAATGAGAACAATGAGACAGTGGGATATGTGAAATGCAAAAGATGCGACATTCTGTTAAAGTACGACAGCAAAACGACAGGGAATTCATCGCTGAGAAGGCATATTGATCGAAGCTGTTCAACACCCGGCAGTGCCCAAGATCAACAACAACCTACAATCACATCGTTTGTTACAGCATCAAAACCCATCCCTGCAAAGGTGAAACAAACAGTGACGGAGAAGTGTGTCAGCTTTTGCTGTAAAGACATTAGGCCTTTTAAAATCGTAAATGGCAAGGGTTTTGAAGAGCTGGCGCAAGAACTAATTAATGTCGGGGCTGCGTATGGGAGGGTTCCCGCAAATTCTGTTATTCCCCGCCATGTGACAATTGCGAAGAGATGCACTGACATGGCAGAAGAAAAGAGGGAAGCTTTAGTACAGAAACTTAAGACTGTGTTAAAGGATGGCACAGTCGCAATGACCACAGACATGTGGACAGAAGATTATCGGAAGATTAGTTATTTGACAATCACATGCCATTTCATAAGTGAGGATATGGAACTGGTAAATAAAACCCTGACAACTACAATGTTCCCTTTGGAAGAGGCAAAGACGGGAGAAAATATCAGACGGGAGATACTGAAACTACTGGTGACAAAGTTTGGCCTTGACGCTTCCACTCTCAGCAAAATTGTATGGGTGACCGATGAGGGGGCAAACATTAAATTCGCTCTGCGGCCATACCAGAGATTGGACTGCATAGACCATCTCATTAATACGGTATTGCGCCATGGACTCGACATTGCCGAGTTATCCAAAGCCGACGGTGCTCCGGACCATTTCTGCTGCTAAATCATTAGTGAGGTACGTTAAACAGTCAGGGTTGGCTGCGCAACTGTCAACAACATTGCTGCAAATGGGAGACACTCGGTTCAGTACGGTGTACCTCACACTGACTTCTATACAGGCCATTTATCATGAGCTCCATGAAAAGCTGGATGCACGAGGGGAGAGCGCGCGCATTGAGAAAATAGCCCCAGACACACTGGACTTTTTGTTAAACTTTCTGAAGCCGTTCTATGAAGCACAGCGGGAACTTGAGGGAGACACGTATCCAACACTTAATAGTGTGTGTCTCTGGAGTGAGAAACTGAAACGCCACTGTCAGCCCAATGCCATGGACTCCCCTCAGCAAGCTGTCGTGCGTAAACGGCACGAAGACTGGCTCGCGCGTAAAGTGATCATACAGGACCTCCACAAGATCGCAACATTCCTGTGGCCAAAATTTAATCAGCTGAGAATGTTGTCACACTCAGACAGGAATGCCATACATGCTCAAGTCCGCACTCTTCTGCAAGCCATGGCTGCAGGTGCACCAGATGTGGAGATTCGAGACCCAGTCACAGAGCTCTCCAGAGTCGAAGCCAGTGACAGTCCTCCGGCAAAAAGGGCTTATTTTGCGGAGTGGGAAAATGTGAGGGAAGCTGGCTGGGAAGATGACGAGGTAACTCGCTACATCGAAACGGCTGCTGATATGGACAATGAGATGGATGTTCTTGGCTGGTGGAAGAGAAACAAAAAATCCTACCCAAAACTTGCGAAATTAGCAAGATCGGTGCTATGCATCCCGGCCAGTAGCAGCAGCAGTGAAAGGGTGTTCAGTGCTGCTGGACGCACCATCAGCGAGCGCAGGACCGCGCTTAAGCCATCCACAGTGGATTCGATAATTTTCCTCCACAAAAACATGTAGCCTAATCTTGGTGAGTAAATGTTTCTCAAATTATATCTAAATATGAATTGAGTCTAAAATGCATAATGTAAACAGCAGAGTATAGGCTATAGGCTACATTATTCTTCTTTTATTAAATTTCAGCTGCTGGTCACTGTCGCGTTGAGGCCAGTCCAGGCCAGTCCAGCGAAGCAAATCCTGCTTCTTTAACTATTATAAATGTAGGCCTAATATATAATAATACACTGTGTTCCCCTGTGTATGTTGTTCTGCAATAATAACAAATTAAAATAAACAAATTTCGTTATTGCCAAATACCTATTTTAGTTTAGAATTTATCTTGATTTAATTCGTTAAGAATACATTTTTATTGGTGATTATGGAGACATATGCTGAAATGTTGTTACAGAAGACTTGTTGTATTTCTTTGTTCTTTCCAACTTCTAATAAATTATTTAAAAAAAGGTATAGCCTAAATTAAATGACTCATTCTTGACTTGACTTTACTTGACAAATTAGACAAAAGAGCTGTGTCTGTGCGATGTGTGTGCGCACATTTTAATAATGTCGGGCTGTAAACGGGTTCGGGCTTGTAAAAACCTGTCAATCAAATTGTACATGTCGGGCTCGGGCCGAATTCTGTCGGGCTCGGGCCTTATCGGGCCGAACTTTTGAGGCCCGATTACAGCTCTAGTGTGTTCATCAATACATACTAAGAATCGTATATAATCCGTGAATGCGTCCTATATTCTCCAGACGGACCCTTCAAAGTGGAGATTGTTGAAGCCAAAAAGGGTCCAGTAGGTAAAGAGCTGACCGCCCTGGCTGGATCCATCACAGCCTTGCAATGTGTAGCCGACTGCTATCCTGGCTGCTCCATCAGCTGGTTCTACAACGACAAGATGCTGTCCAGGAACGCCTCCATCTCCTTTACACCAGTGACTCCACCCAACCAAGCGGTTCTCCGCTGTGTTGCGTACGACCCTCTGACCATGAAGAACGGCTCAGCTGAGACGACCGTGATCGTTCCTTGTAAGGAAACCCGCTCTCTCTGCTTCTTTATTCCAACATTATCGTAAAAATCCTCGGAAACATTGCATCGATATCCACTGCAATTACCATGGAAATTATTGATATGTTGGTAGACATACCTCGTTCAATCGACCATTTAAAATGTCATACAAGTTCCTACATTCTAGTTTGAATCCAATCGAACAGCTTTCGAAATCAAACCGCCCAAAATGACAGCATAGATATTTTACAGGCGTGTCCAATTATTGAGCCGCTTCGAAGTTCCTCCGCTGTTTTCAGATGGCCCGGTGGACGTCACCATCTCCGGCTCGTCCTCTTTAGAAGTAGGGGTCAAGGCGACGTTCACGTGCAACGCCGCATGCATTCCGGCCTGCACCTACACCTGGAGCTTGTACGGATCACCGGTGAAGGGCCGCTCCATCGACATCACGCTCAATCGCTACGTGGCCACGGAGTCCATCAGCTGTGAGGCGCAGAACAGCGTCTCCGGGAAGACCGCGACAGTCAACGATACTCTCACCGTCTCAGGTGCGCGATTTGCGTCCCGGGGGGGGCCGCACCCATCGGTCTCTTTTACACGGCGTTGCCGTCGACCTCCCACTTTGTAATGCATTATTGTGGTTTATTAATTTGTCTCGTTTCCTCACAGATCCCCAGTGGTGTGGATGTTGAGCGGGCGAGGAGATGCAACATTCAAATTGGAAGTCTTGTCTGCAATGCAGTATGCCTTGAGAATAGATTATGGTTGTGTATATTTGGTAATTATTCTATAGTTGTTGTTTCTATAAAGATGCAAACATAATTCTAGCACCACTACTTTATTAATTGTCCGTCCCCAAACCAACCGATACCTTTGCAGTTTCATGATATATAGCCACGCCATGTAATATACACGGTTATCTCCAATAAATAATCTGACTCTAAATAATGCTGTTGCCTATACTGCACCTACCTGTCATCGTCCTTATCAACTGACATGAGTGATATGACTGTTTGTTCAACTGCATTTTAACCTTTAAGGTTATGCGTAATGTAATACGCCTTTATTTACAGTTCAGCTCGGACTTCTTTAGACAAAAGAGATGGACTGCCAATACTTGACTCGGGTTCAGTGTTTTATTAGAAACCTTTGATTATTGTCCAGTCGAGTATGCCAGCTCTACTCATGCAAAGAAACAACACATCGAACTGAAGTTTTCAAGTACGCCCAACAGAAAGGCGAAACAACCCCCACTATAAAACATACTGCATTAAGAGTGTGAGCCACTGACCGTGGAAATGTTAATCAATACGTTCAATCTTGCCAACGGGGAAGTCCAGCTCTGGCATAACAAAGCTTCATGTGAACAATACTACAGTAGAACACAGAAAAAACAAGTTGCCTTGTCTTTTGCAAAGCTTGTTAAAGCTTGCGGTGGCAACAAAGTCAAGTCCGTTTGATACCTGTTGTAATAGGGTCAGATGTCATATTTCTTTCGCAGGGTTTTCAACGTGCCTTCCTCCACGTGAGCTTGTTGGAGAAAATCAAACAGTTCCCGAAGAACTGAATAAAGAAAAGAAAGAAAAGAAAGAAAAAAATATAAAAATCATTCATGATTTGTACGATGCCCTTTTGTCGACAATTGATGGGGGGGGGGGGGGGGACTATTTGAATGCAAATATGTAGATTAAGAAATTATTAAATGGTACCTTTCTTCTCTGCGGAAGACATGAACATAACAGCCATGTCGAATCTCCGCACACTGGCCAGACTGGTGAGGATTCCCAGTATGAGTGCTGGTGTTTCAGTCCTGCAGAATAATATTTCAAAGAATAATAAGAAAGAAGAATTCGGAATAATAATAATAATAATTAAAGATTCAGCGATACAATTGAATGTCTACTTTCCCACAAGCTGCATCCTAAAGATGTTAAGATGCACTGATGTTCAAGCTCATGCAGAAGAACATCTTTTCTTCTAGTCTACCGTCATGACTCACTTGGTGTAGAACTCCAGTAGGGTCCTCAGGATCTGGTTCAGGAGGTCAGGTTCCAGAGAGTTCTGGAATATCTTGGCATATGCTGCCGGCTCCATTTGCTAGAAACACAGCATGTTAGTTCAAACTGTTCAAGTATCTGTTCCACTGACGGATGGGCTGCCGTTAACCTCGCTCTCTTACTCCCCATGTCTCTCTCACCATCAATATGAGCCTCTTACTTTATGATGATTTGTCTTCTCAACCCGTTTCGTACGGTGTTGCTAACATTTAAACAATCTGCATTCCCTGTGAGCGTACGCACACCTGTGTCTGGCCATTTCAGTAGTCAGCATTTCATGCAATTTACTTGAGATGTCCAGATAAGCAGGGGCAATGCAACCACGTTCAACATTAATTCTCCTTTGCAAGTAAATTTACCTCGTCAACACTTGGAAGAAAATTTTACATAGTGGAAGAAGTGACTATTCCCCAAAACCGCCTTTTTATCCTAACCATCTGACAGTCTTAAGGCTGGCAGGTTTACACCTATCCTCAATAGATCTGTGAGGCGAAACTGTTAAACACTATTAAATATACACTACAGCCGTCCATGTGCTTCCCACACGGCTCGTACCCTCAGGTATCTATAAATCAGTTGGGGGTGAGGGCCCATCTTCCTGAGGTCCGCCTCGAACTGGAAGCTGTTGGTCGCTGGCGGGGGTACACAGGACGACCTGACGGTGCTGGTGGTGCTGGTGGTGGTGGTGCAGGTGGGGGCTTCTGGGAGGGGAGTGGCAAGGTCCGGTCTCATGACATCATCCCCCGGAACACTCCTGACCAATGGATGCACAGATCTCGTCAAGAAACAACCAATGACAGCTTTGCCCGCAAACATAACAGGAAGCAATTCGTGACCCCTCCACCGCAAGTGTAAAAAGAAAAAGTATATATATTATTATTATATTATTATTATTAGATTTATTGTAAGACTTTATAAAGACATAAATGTAAACCTGCATCATGCAAGTCTTCTCATTAGCAGCCTCCAGTGGCTCGAGTTGTAGCTACAGCTATAATATTTTCAGACATAGCTACTGCATAGAAAGCAAAGCATAATCTAACATTTCCCCATAGCTGAATAAGGGCCGACGTACCGTGCAGCCGACGGGACTTCTGATATCTCCTCGATCTTTGAGACCTTGGCGCTGGGGGAGGTGGAGAGCGGCGAGGCTTGGTCACCTGCCTCCTTCGGCTGGCTCTGGCCCGGGGACCAGGAGGGGTTCTGGGGCGCGGGGCCCGACGCGACCCCCGGCCAGACCTGGTCAGTGACCAGACGTTCCCCCCCCCCCACCTCCTCGATGTCAATTCTCCTCAGGGGCTTCTGTAGATTATTTATTAAGTTATAAAAAGAGGAGGGCAAGATTGTTGTTGTGATTGTTACACCTAGCTATTTGGAATATGAATATTCCCAAATGTCCCATCGTGGGATCAATAAGGTACTTAACTTAATTTATTAAATACATATTGTGCTAGCGCCTCACTACAGATGAAGCGCCTCACTACAGCAATGCAATGATATGAGTGCAATGAACGTCATCGTCAAGACAACGTCATCGTCAAGACAACGTGGAGGAGACTCACGGTTGAGCGGAGATGAGGCGGTTTATCGATGGGCTGGACCGTATGCCTGGGAGCGTTGTCCTGCGTTCCCAGCAGGCCAGACGTACCGGTCTCCTAACAAGAACAAAAAGACCACGGTTAAAAACCCAATCAACTCATTTCTACTGGACATTTATATGCGGGCACAGAAGTTCAGATTGCGGTTTAGTTTTGTTAGGATTTCACGGTATTTTATACCCGGGGTGAATGCAACTGAAGGGACGCCCTACAAAAACTAAACCAGTAAATAATTGCGACATACGATTTTTATTTTCTGGAGTTCGCTCAGCGCCTGCTTGTTTCCAGGTTCGAGTTTCAGCAGCTCCTCGAAATCTGTCAAACGGAACACACGATAAACAGGGGTACTCAATAGAGGGTTCTGTGCGGCTGTTTCATTGGAGGTTGAAGACCATCCACCCACGAACAGGCAGTACCTTGCTGGGCCTCCGTGAGCTTCCCCAGCGCCAGGCGGGCCGTGCCTCTGCGGGCGAAGGCCTTGGAGTAGGTGCTGTCCAGGGAGAGGGCCGTGTCGCAGTCCTCCTCGGCCTCCTTGTACCTGGAGGAGGAGAACCACAGGTGACGTTGGAAGACTTTCTACCTAAAAAAGGTATGTTTGTTTACAGGTGGGTTTCTGTATAGGTGAGTTTCTCCGTAGAGGTGAGTTTCCACACAGCCAGAGCTGCTTCCTACCTCTCCAGCTTGAGGTAGGCCATGGCTCTGTTGGCGGGCAGAAGGGCGTTGGTAGCGTCGGCCTCCATGCCGCCGGTGTAGCAGTCCAGCGCGGCCTCGTACTTCCCCTCTTTGAAATACGCATTACCCTGGAGACCGTAGTCATGGCAACGGAGCAGTACCAAGAGTTTCGGTAAAACATTCCAATCAGGGCACATTCATTATTAACTTCAGTTATTGCAGTTATAAGCATTAGTAAGCATTTACTAACAGTCAATAAAGAGTTAACTATGTGTCTAGTATTTTTTGACTAATGGTGTTTACGTAAACTAAGGTATTCCTTTATACATTTAAAAGGGTTAGAGTTAGGGTACACCCTAACCGCTATGCTAATGCAATATAATAATGCTTCTTACTGCTTTAGCTTATGTTTATTAATGTACCCTTATTGTAAAGTGTTACCAGGGTTTCTAAGACCGCGACAGCTTAGCGTAATTAGAGGGTCATCATAGTATAGATTTACAAAGCAACAGAAATCGACGGCACACGGGGTAAACGCACTCGGTCTTTCTGCGTGACTGCCTCTTGTCTCTTCTGCCGTTCCTCCAAACGTTTCTGTTGCTGGGGGTCCATCACTGCCGGGGCCTCCTCTGGAGGGCTGGCCCGACTGGAGACATCGGTGCCACGATCCGCTGTGACCTACAGTCACGACGGCGAGGAAATGGCGATGCGTGAGGAGAGTGACGTGACAGGCGTGACCTTAACTTGACAGGAAAATGAACTACGTCACCTTCTTCATCCTCTTCACTTCCGTCGCCGCATCGATGTTCCCGGGATCGAGCTTCAGAACCATTTCATAATCTATCGATGACGGATAACATGACACAGGCGAGCAAGTTTAGCAACATCCTACTGTAGTAAAAACAGCCATGGATGGAAGAAGCACGGAGCCTCCTCTTAGGTAGTACTGTGGGAGAGTTTCACCTTCCAAGGCCGAATCGTACTTCTCCAGGGCAAATCTGGCCGCCCCTCTGCGGGCGAAGGCTTTGAAGTAGTTACTATCCAACGCAATCGCCAGGTTGCAGTCGGACTCCGCCACAGAAAACCTGCCGACAGCAGAATCACAAAGCGTTACTGTATAACGTGACAAAGCATGTGTACGGTATTTTCTGGTAGCTCTTTCTTCACACTATGTTTTTGTGTGTTGTCTATGTCTATGTCTGTGACATGAAAATACTTACTTCTTGAGTCTATAGAAGCAAGAGGCCCGGTTCGTGGGAAGAATGGGGTTGTAGGGATCTGCACTCATCCCTCGGGTGTAACACTCAACGGCGTCATCATACTTCCCTTCTTTGAACAGCGTGTTACCCTTGAAGGAGGTTATAAATAATCAATAATGACTCCCGGCTGAAAGGTGGTGGTTTTTTTCAAATCCCCAAGGCAACAGTCCAGCTGTAGATATCCTCTGAGTACGATCCTGTTCCCTTACCTAAAAGCTTTGGCTAAATGAGTAAATCGTTTTTTACATTTGAGTTTACATTTGAGTTCACTTAAAGAGTTTACATTTGTCTCGACTTGGGAACAATCTGGATGTTTGGAGGGATTTGGACCATGCCCCGTACCTTTTCTTTCTCAGACAGTGCCAGGCTGTGGTCCACCGCAACTGTGGCCTCTTCAGAGTCTGAGTCGGACCTGGCCCTGGACTCTCTTCCTTGTCGACTGCGGACAGAGCCGTTGTCCTGTCACCATCAGAACACATAGCTTAATAAAGGTCTGGGTCAACTCGTGTGTTGCGTGAACATTTGTAGACACATAAAAAAAAGTTTTTTACCACGTCAAATTTATCCCATGCTCGATAGTCACAGGAATTTGTTCTCGGCGTTTTTCGGGGTTCGGCCGTCTTCGACTGATTGTTTTCCTCGGACGGTTTTGTCTTTCTCCTCTTCTTTTTGAAATCTTTGTTACGCACAGGGGGTAGATTCTTCTATTACAACAGAAAGGTGTTAGTGCCGTGCGACAGGGTTTCAGTGAACAGGAAGGTGCCAGCTCGCTAAACGGACGCTATAGAAAAGCTCCTACTTGATTCTCCTCGCTGCGTCCCGTTCTCAGCTCCTCGTCTTTCCGCTTCATGTCCGTTTCCCAACCGCCCAGTTCTCTCATGAAAGTATGCAGATCGTCTGCATTCTGTCGCATTTGAAGTTGTAACTCAATGGCTTTATTTCCGCCGGACATTGTTTCCCCCCTAGAAAAATACATATAAAACAAAAAACCTCAAGTCCGAATACTGATATGGAAAAGAGAGTGTGGTCCACCCAGTAACATGGGGACGAAGACGTTTCTAGAATCGTGTCATGCTTGCTGACGGGAACTGACGGGACAGCCGGGAAGAAAACCCTAAAACACATGCACGAACATTGCCCCAAAATGTGAACAAATAAAACTCACCTAGGTAGTCAAACGGCAGACAATTATAGAGCAACTAAACGAATACACTCGCACATGTGTCAACAACCCTGGTCTGTGTTGATGTGTGGCGCCATGACAGCGGACTCCCAGCAGCCTTTGCGGGCTCATGCTACGTAGTAAGGGGACGACGATATAAAATAAAACATTTTATTTATATTGTTTATATGTTTATACATCAACATGTTGAGAGTTATTGATGTTTATGCTTCTTCGACTATAATGTTGATAAAATTTTTTCTGACTCATTTAAATTGTTTTCCTGGCAAACTGAAGGAAAAAAAAAAGAACTTTGACCTATGACGTGAAAAAATAAAAACAACAGAGATGACCTCTCTCCCCAGCTAACAGCAGTCACCTCACATTTCTGGCTGAAATTACCCATTTATGATCTAATTACAATCAGATGAAATGGATCAAACTAAACAGGAAGACGAATATGGATACAACCTATTCCCTGAAAGAAAGACTGCAAAATCCAAGAAAGATTTCATTACTCAAAGCCTGTTCACTTTCAATCACAAATGCCAGGTCATGTTACAGTTCGCCATGGAAACCAGTAAGTATGAGGATAATTAAAGTGTCATTTGACAGAAGTATATCGTATATGGAGAGGTTTGTATTAGCTCCGTGCCTAAAGCTCACTATATGCATTGACAACCACATTATCGTCTTTAGCTTATGCTAGCTAACTTAGCATATCGTTTCCTGGTTTTAACAAGCTTGTTTTCAATACTTGCCATGTCGTTTTGTCATCCTGTTCCTTCTCTTGCTTCAGGTCCATATGCAAAGCTGCTTCTTAGTGCCATGAAAAGTTCTGGATGGTAAATACCGTGTGTGTGTGTGTGTGTGTGTGTGTGTGTGTGTGTGTGTGTGTGTGTGTGTGTGTGTGTGTGTGTGTGTGTGTGTGTGTGTGTGTGTGTGTGTGTGTATCTAATACTCTGCTGTATGTGATCATTTAATATAAATTCTAAACGTGTTTTATCTTCTTTGCACAGTACAGTATATAAAGACCGGCACTTTTCCTGTGAAGATTGTGACGGGAGTGTCAGCGGTGGCTTTGACGCAAATTCATCTCAAGTAAGATCCTTTTAAAATGTATTAAATCACATGAAAAGAGTTGTGATGTGGACAAAGAGATGAACTGTAAAAAGCATGGAATGTGCTGCACCGAAATTTATTTTAAGCGTCCAGATTTCTAGATGTAGCATGAGCTATTTTTAATCGACATGGCGTCGGATTCTTAACCACAAAGACATGGGCGCCAGGGACGACGCCGTTTTGTACCGTGAGAAAGAACATTTGAACAATGAACCGCTTCGTTAAAATACAGCTGCATGTGCTTCGTGTCCCGCACTAATGCAACGTCTGTCGCCGTCTTGGTCTCCAGATCGTTCTATGTCAGAACAACATTCACCAGCAGGCCCATATGAACCGAGTGGTCACCCATGAGCTCATCCACGCCTTCGACCACTGCAGAGCCCACGTGGACTGGTTCAACAACTACAGGCATCTGGCCTGCTCGGAGGTGAGGCCTCCTCGGCCTCCCAGGCGGCTGGGATCGTGCCATCTGAGCGCTAAGCTTGAATGGTGCTTTCCGCGCGTGGAACTGAGCAGACGTGGAATCGTCCATGGAAACCGTTGTAGATTCGATGCTCTATGCGTTGGCTCTCTGTTGTCAAGCCTTATTGTTGAAAACCGTGGTGGACCAGCCGGCTAGTCGCACCTCTGCGTCCACGTAGTTGGAAGATTGTGGATGTGCCCGTGCGTGTCTTGACATGTGAGGTCACTCTGGCCGCTCCTTTGCCTTCGATGACATATCGAGCATAAAACTGTTCATATAAGTAATGGGTGTGTGTGTGTGTGTGTGTGTGTGTGTGTGTGTGTGTGTGTCGGGTCCAGGAGGATGTCAGCATTATTAATAAAGTTTCCATACTTCTCTTTCATTGTTCGACGTTAAAAACAAAAGCAGTCACTCTGGGGCCTGGCTCGATGAGACCGCCTACCAGGCCATGAATATTAATGACGGTTTTTAATTACAGTCGCGGTTGTATTTCTGTACCCATTTGTCTGTCTGTCTGTCTGTCTCAATTGCTACTTCGGCATTTCAGAACTGTCCCCCGCAAAAAAAAAGCAAATTTATATCATTTCCTCTTTCTTTCAGATCCGTGCCGCTAATCTCAGTGGAGATTGCTCCTTCAGCAGCGAGCTGAACAGATTTAATTTCGGCTTGAAGAACCACCGCCAGGTACACCTGCAGCCGGCCAATGCATGCACATTATGTACATGTCTGCCTGAATCTGCTATTGTCATTCACAGTGTATGTAAGTAAGTAACAACAGTAGAGAGTAATGTCTCTGAATGGGAGCCGAGCAGGACCTATTTTGCCGTCCCCTCACTCTTTGGGACCACAGAATAATGAAGAGTTGGTGGTAGTCCAACTAACAATGCATTGCAACGGTACGTCAACCAAAGGCAGGAATGATACTAAATGATATGTATCAGAATACATTATAACAGGCCCACATTATACTACACCCCCTAACCGAAAGCCCTCTAAAAAGGGCAAGGAAAGACTCGCCCCCCCCAAACCTGAAAGCTCTGAACGTACACACATGGTGGTGAATCTGGTCGGCTCAGCCATCACTAATCCGATTTAAATGATGTGATCCCCCCCCCCCCCCCCCAGGAGTGCGTTCGCGGCCGCGCTCTGCGCTCCATCCTGGCCGTCAGGAAGATCAGCCATGAAGAGGCGGGCAAAATGGTGGACGAGGTGTTCGACAGCTGCTTCAACGACCACGCGCCGTTCGGCCGCATTCCACACACCAACAAGGACGCCAAGTTTGCCACCAGGCATTACGAGAGCAGAGACCGCTACTACGCCAACGTCTAGCGGCGTCGCGCGCTGATCTTACCGCATTTCTCCCACGGGTGCTTTGTACAGAAAGACGCTAAGCGGGATTTTGGCGACGGGAGAAGAGGCCCGATGACTGACAGGACTGTTGACCGTGGGTCTAAAATGGTCGCCCTGGATAGGCTGTCAGAAGGCAAGTCTGAAGGGTAAAGATGTGTGGGGAAGGAGGGGGGTAGTTCCTCTTTAAAGTAGCGAATTTTTGTCAGCAGGTTTTTAACATTGAGCGAAGCGTGGTATTGTAACTGTCCATACTTGGCTGCTCAAGCTCCACATGAAGTTCTGATTGTTATTGTCTTTTTATTGCTGCAGTTCCTCCCATTCGACAACATTGCCTTTCCTGTAAATAGAGCAGATTCACGTGAATTAAATATTGATTCCTACGTTTTTCATGAATTTCGCTCCCATTGGTTGAGTAAGCTGTGCACCTACAATTTCTGTCTTGGCTTGGAAGGTGCAAATTCCAATGCGTTTTCAAAATTAAAAGTGAAGGTTTTACCACAACAAAACTCATTACTAATTGCTTTATTTATTAAGTCACATATGGAATAGCATTGAGTAGTTAATATTTGACACTGACACAGTAATTAGTTAAAGACAGGATACAATTACTCCAAAGGAGACTTCTACACAATGGAGCACTAAAGTGAAACGAGCAAATTAGCACATTTTGAACTGAGTGGCTATGTCGAGGGAGGTACTTAACTTTGAAAACTTCATCTGCCCTGTATGACCCTTTCACACCCCATACAGCTTTTTTAATTAGCCACTTGTGTAAAACCTAATTGGTGACATCTTTATTGGACATTAGCATTTAAAGGACATCTTTTTCTACCCTTTGAGAAATGAGTTGGAGTCATTATCTCTGCCACCATTTGCTGCAAAACAGTTTGGCTATCTCAAAGACCGCAGACTACACTGTAGTCAAGGATACTTTTCAGTATTTATTTCGATAAAGTCATATCACCATTTTTTTCCCCAAAAAGCCGGGTCTGTCGAAGACCAGATTAATTCAAGATCAAACGAGATGAAAACGCACATATTAATACATTTAAGAAGCTTATGAAAATCCACCCACTTTCAAACATTAAACGTACAACTTTTAAGTATCCATGTGAAACAATAGTAATTGCAAACATCTATATATTTTTATTAAATAAATAAATAAGGTATAAATAAAACATTAAATCCAGCAGACTGCTCTGTTTTCTTTAAAGCAGAATTTACAACAGCCAGCCACATGTTAAAAACAAAGGGTGACTGACTTTATGGAATGTTTGGATATCATTGGCTATTTGCAGTAACCCCAGCTATGGTTAAAGTCGTCTAATCTGCTTGTACTGGTCGGCAAGAAATGTTCGGGGTTGTAGTTCTATCTCGATCCACTAGGTGACGCCGTTGCCTCACGTAACTCTTAGGAGCCGATTCACAGCCCACACGCGCACTCTGGGGTTCCTTGACGAATTAATAGAACCGATTTTATTCAATTCTGTTTCAGGTGAGCGTTCGACCCGTCATAGGGCAAGACAATCAAGTCACTGCTGTGAAGAGCGCCTTTTCCCATTTCATTCCAACTACTTAAGTACGCACACACCCACTGCGATCTAATTAGAAATCAGTTGGCTAATCTGCTGTAGGACAACACATTAACCCCGGGAGCGCTGATGAACTCCTCGCGTTAATTACAACGATGAGCGGGAACGCTTTGCGGAACACGTGCGCTGCACAGCCGGCGGGAAGAAAGGACACCCGCGACCCGCATGTCTTTGAGAAGTTTCTCCTCGGTTTTAGCGTTAGTCGAAGTTGTGTTGCGCATTTAAATATGTCTATTTGCAAGACGACGACACAGTTTACGGGAAACATCATTTAGTATTTATAAACTCTAAAATGAGTGCTACAACTGGAAAACGCCGTCCCTCATATAGCCTGCACGCTGGGGGAATCAGCTCAGCGAAGAGCAGTACGTCTATTGCATTGGGACCTATCGCCTAAGGAGGACGATCTCATTTAGTGATTGAGGACATGTACATATCTAAAAATGTCCACCTCGAGTCCTGGGGGGGGGGGGGGGGGGGGGGGGGGGGGTATTATTCTGTAGAGTAAAGATGGCGCCATATTATCTCCCTTCTATGCCCCCCTCTCTACTTTATTCCAAGTTTCCATTCCGGGTCCAGCTTTTGGAGATGCTTCGACTATGACACTAGCATTTGTTCAACACTAAACATCCCAGAACTCATCTCCATCCGTTTGGCACTAGACAGCCCTGTTAGTAACGCGGTGAGGCGGTGACAACAGGCGCAGCTCATTCAGTTAATTGTGGGTCCGTCGACCAGGACCCTAACGTCATGAGATACATCTGTGCTACACCTACTACAGCACGCCTCTGAGACAACGCCCTGATAGCTTGACCCAGTTCAAGGTTTTCTTATTTAAATTCGAAGAGGTAAGAGTGGACTAAACTAAACAGAAATGTGCGGTTACCTCCACGTACTTTGAGGCGGTGTCTGCGCGGGCTTCTGGGTAACACGCCGTGTGGTTCACTTCTGGGTGCACGCGGAGGGGAGAGCGAGACGTTGAGCTCATTAGTAAGAGTTCAGTATTTATACCCCTCGAGGGCCAACACTGTAACCTGACAATTAACTCTCCCAGCAGGGGGCATTGTTTCAAGTTCCACACAGAGGATTTAAATCAATTCATTACACACACGTGCGTGTGTGTGTGTGTGTGTGAGAGAGAGAGAGACGGAGATTGTGTGTGTGTGTGTGTGGGGGGGGGGGGGGGGGGGGGGGGGGGAAGAGAGAATTAATTATGGGTGTTTAAGGTTGGAATAGATTGAACCGCTATTGTAATCGTATACGTTTTATTCAAACACAAAGGCGGCTTGGCCAGGATCCATTATTATAATCACTTACACACCAACACTCCGGTGAGGGACGTATTAGGCAACTTTTAACAGAAAACGTGTTAATTGGGTACAGAAATACAACCGCGATTGTAATTAAAAACCGTCATTAATATTCATGGCCTGGTAGGCGGTCTCATCGAGCCAGGCCCCAGAGTGACTGCTTTTGTTTTTAACGTCGAACAACGAAAGAGAAGTATATGGAAACTTTATTAATAATGCTGACATCCTCCTGGACCCGACACACACACACACACACACACACACACACACACACAGACAGACAGACAGACAGACAGACAGACAGACAGACAGACAGACAGACAGACAGACAGACACACACACTCCCATACACAGACATGCACAAACACACACACACACACACACACACACACACACACAGACATGCACACACACACACACTCCCATACACAGACATGCACACACACACACACACACACACACACACACACAGACACACATACACAGACATGCACACACACACACACACACACACACACACACACACACACGCGCACACCTACACACACTCCCATACACACAAACACACCCACCATTGAAGTCAGTTGTGTTTATGTTTAGTCTGTGTTTAGTGAGGGGTGTAGTTGCTAGGGTATTGGTTGAATCCCTAATGTCTGCGGTCTACCTGTAGCCAACGTCAAACACCTGCTCCTTAATGACTGACTGCATCTGTATTCCCTGAGTCTGCTGCTATAGATGAAAAATGTATTAGTAGAATCAAGGCCACGTATTTTCATGCTGCAGTGGCACACACGGCTTGGCAGGTAGGTGTTAAATGATAATCTAATTTAACACACACACACACACACACACACACACACACACACACACACCTAACTAAAGTAATTTGGATACCTTGTTAGTAATGTGATGATACACAGGTTGTCTACTGTAGTACCTGTTTCAGTGTCAGATTTATTCTGTCACACACACGCACACACACACACACACACATTTACCCCCCCCACACACACACTGACACACACTAGCACACACACTCTTATCATTGCCTGAATGTGACAGCATGTAAATGAGTTCTCCTCAATGGCATTTGAATCCTCATTAGTCTAATGACATGCATGGTCTTAATGAAGAGCTTCAACACTACAAACCACAGCCATCCCGGGGTAAGAGCAAGGCAGCTTTTATTAACCTTCGACTCCGAAGGTTGTGCGTTCCGTAACCCCGAGCAACCAGCATCCCTGATGATCTCCTCCTCCGGGGAGAGTTCTGTCATCCATGCCATGCAATCGTTCCCCATCTCGGTTTAACATCGACGAACGTCGCAAAAGTGATTTCCTCTCTTTGGAAAACGTAATAAAGTGTTTGGAGTCACCGTAGCGGAAAAACAACCGCGTCTTCACCTAGCGAACAAAGTTCAAGTCGTCTGCGCTCACCGTTAGCGAACACGTCACACGGGCAAAAACACCGGGCAGAACACCGGGCAGAACACCGGGCAGAACACCGGGCAGAACACCGGGCAGAACACCGGGCAGAACACCGCCGGGATAAAGTCGGCATGCGTCGGTTGAACGACGCATATGGGTCACCGTGGGAACGGTGTAACCTCGACCCGTTCCGTCAAGGACACACGGGGGGGGGGGGGGGGGGGGGGGGGGGGGGGGGGGGGGGGGGGGCAGGGGGGGGGGGGGGTCTCGTCCGCCGCGGGCCGTGATACATCGAGGAGGAGGTGACGGAACCGTCCAACAGGCCCGGTCTGGCCCGCTCGCCGTCTCTCCCCGCTGAACCAATTTAGACGGACCTCGCCTGGTCGTCTCTCCCCTCCCCCCCCCCCCCTCCCCCCCCCCCGGTCGTCTCCCCCTCCACCCCCCCCCCCCAACCCCCCTTTGGGTTGGTGTGCCACTTAACCGTCCTGTAATCCAGGGGGCTTCGTCACGGTTGTGTGCGGATGCGCTCCGTCGGCGCTGGAACCACTGAACCCAAATGACCCTTGACCCCAAGGGAGGGAGGGATTAGCCCGTCTCTTGACTGGGAAGTTCACCGTCTCTTGACTGGGAAGTTCACCGTCTCTTGACTGGGAAGTTCAACGTCTCTTGAACCACAGCTACTCTACATCCAGGCCTCTCTCTTCAAGCCCTTGAGGTAGCAAGTCACTGCACTCTGGCTACACGGGACCCTCGTCTAAGGGCCATTCGCTTGGGAGTCAACCCACGGTGGCCCTCATTCGGTGGGGGGGGGGGGGGGGGGGGTCATTAGCTAGGGTGGTCAGCCCCATGTGACCCCCAAACGGCGTAACCCCGCCCTCAACTTCACGCTCGTTATTCACCACCGCTCGGTGAGGCGCCGGCCGCCATCGATTGGCCTTCTGGACCGAACGTTTTCATCATGGCACCGAGCTCGATAGCAATTACAAATAAAACGTGGAGGGGACGTCTGAGTGGGGGGGGGGGGGGGGGGGAAAAGAGAGAAGAGAGTTGAGACGAGAGAGATAATAGAGAGGTGAGAGAGAGAGAGAGCAAAGGAGACGACTACGATTGAAGACGCTTTGAGAGACTGAGCGAGAGAGTAGAATGGAGAGAGATAGAGGAGGAGTGCTTTGTTGACCTCAACATCAACACTATGAATCACATGAGTGTACTGAGATTTGTGTAAGCTAAACACTGATGTAATTAAATCAACTTTGGCGGTAGACATGGAATACTTAATCGCCAATTTAGGCCTGATGTCACTCGTTCCTTGATTCTGAGTTGGTGGAGCTTCAAGGTTATTCAGGATTATCTTCCTTTAGTCCAACAGGACAGCCTGGACAGCCCGCAAAAAATAACGGATTCTCCTCCATTACGACTCACAAAAGATCCCATAGAGAACCACTAGGGGGCGCAGTAGTGCTGTCCTTTAGTTGCTGAAACTCGTATTAGCAGGATATTACAGGGGTCATCATATATCATATATAATAAGCCTACATTGAAATACTAGGTGTTTACCTGTGGTTTAGGGTCAGCTTGTTTTTCAATTGTTCCTGTTTGTCTCCATATCACCACAGAAAGACAGACTGATGCTTCTTTGGTGCAGACGTCATTCAGGTTGTTTTGCTTTGTTCAGCAGAACGCACCGTTCATGACTCATTTGAAGGCCATGTTTCCCCCCCCCCCCCCCCCCCCCCCCCCCACCCCCCCCCCCCCCCCCCCCCCCTCCCCCCCCCACCCCCCCCCCCCCCCCCCCCCCCCCCATGACGGATGATGATCCATGTTGACTGACCGCGAGGATGATTTGTGTTCCAGGCAGGTGGTCCTCATGGGCAAGACTTACCCGCTTTTATCCCCTGCCTTGCCGGTAAACCTTAAACCAGAGTGGTGAGACTGGAATGGATTCAAGGCGTACCATTTTAAAGAAAGGGTCTAAATACACGAAGGCTTGTTTAATCGTTTAGTTGAGGTTTATCCAAAGCAACTTATAGTGAAGTCAGGGCATCTTGCTCAATGACGCCTACAAGTAGACTGTTGGGGCATTGTGAATCGAACCCAGTACCTTTGGGCTGGAAGTCAAACACCTTTACACTAACCTGCCCTCATGGCCCCCAATATATACAAAAAGGGTCATCCTGGTTTGCTTTGTGCTTGTGGACTACTACTAGGCTACTACTATATACTGTACGAGTAGAATGCCTAGTTACAACAGTAAGTCTACTCCTACTGCATTTCATGAAAGGATAACAAGTGAACATGGCGCAGTAAATAAGTCTACAGTAAAGCAGCGTCTGGTTCCCGAGTCACGAAACAGTCTACCGTGCACAATAGTGTAGGCGGCAGAGTAGTGACGTTTTAAATACGCCACCCTCGATTAGTCATTCTCTACTCTTATCCGAAGGATCTTCTAACGGATGAAGGCTCCACACCTGATTTCTATTTCGGGTTTGGCACCATTCTGTTAGATCTGGCTCGTAAGGGCCTCGACTCGGCACTCCGAGGGTTTCATCTGAGGGCCGCGCTGCGTTCTGCTGCAGCGTAAACGCAGCGCGCAGATCAGAGGGGATTCAGCGCGGTGTTAAGTCTGCATACTCAGGAAGCCCCCAGAGCCCTGATGGGAATTTTCACGGCGCCTGTTTTTAGTTATAACTAGACAAAGCGAAAAAAGAGAAGGATTTTGAAGTCAGTCAGAATTGCACTGTTAATTTTTTCCCCATGCAATTGTTACGCTCAGACAGTTGTAATAAACAGTTTTTTTGTAACTCACTGGGGGTCTGTCTTCGTTCCTCGCTTTGTGTTTGCACAGTTTAGACTGCAACTTGAAACACTCGCGGAAATCATTGTTCCGTAATCCTAATGACATGCCCTCAGAACAAGCCTTCACATGGGCGATGTTCTTCCATCCTCCCATCTATCGAGAACAAGGTTCCCCTCTGGAGTTAATAAATTAAGGTTCATCCTAGCTGATCCTATCCTTCGATATACCTATCTATCTAAACTATCGCCACACTCAAATCTGTCTGAGTGTGGAGGATAGGCCTACAAGCATGCCTGGATATTATGAGCTGGGCACGTTTTCTTACTTATGTTCTGATCCACACACACACACACACACACACACACACACACACACACACACACACACACACACACACACACACACACACACACACACACACACACACACACACACACACACACACACACACACACACACACACACACACACACGACTTTTAAAACCACATCTGATGGAAAGTGCAGCTGTCTCCAAGCTCGGCTGCTGAGAGACAGACTGCGCACGTGACTCGACACTCACGGTGGAGCTGAAATGCCATGCTCCACGGCCAGCCGTACATAAATCGTCGGATGACAAATATCATATATCATGGAACGTCATATGCATGTCTTTTGAACAACACAGCACAACACATTGCACCTAATATTTTTTTTTTCAAAAAGTGCTGTAAAGTTGGCCGAAGCGTGAGTTGCACGGTGCTTAGGCCTACTGCACAGAGTTTTTTGGTCGAGCCCATGAGGACGCTGTCACTGCTCTCTTTAGGAGCGCGTGTCGTACGCCTCGGCATCCCCGCACCAATAACGCGTGTTCAAGTCCTATGGAGCCTCGACAGCGGGACCGTTTTTACATGCTGTGGAGTTTCACATTCGACGAAGCACAGGCGAACAATGCGCCGATTTAGCCAATGTGGCATCGTTATTAGTTTTTTTGAGGGTTTTTCAAATAGAGTTCACATGAAGGCGTCACACTTACACTTTTCCAAGGCTTAAAGTCCAAACTCTTTTGCGGGTGTCAAAACAACGCGCCGCAGCACCGGCGGTGATTGGAATCAGGTGCGACGGTCTGACTGGTGCAGCATGTGCTCCATGTGTTCCTTTAACGGTGGTAATTACAACACGTTCAAAGATGCTGGAATTCGCCTTTTGATGTAAGCGCCATCAAATAACCATATGGGATTTAAGAAAAAGAACTGATGTTGAAAGAAAAAATGGGGAGAGGAAGAAAAGAAATAAGATCTGAAAATACACTGCAACAAAGTTCTTTGTTGCAGATGTAGACGTTTGCGCCTTGACAATTCAACTAATAACGTGTTTTTTTACACCACCTAAACGACCAAGATAGCTTGTGTAGGCATGGT
>JACYXH010000049.1:0-2500 GCA_026745465.1 Lota lota
CCTCCCTCTCCTGTCCTCTACCCATTTTCTCCTCCTCCTTGTCTCTCTCCCACCCCTCTGTCTTCTCACCACTTTTCTCCCTTCTCTTAACTCCTTTGTTTTTCTCATCTCCCCTTACCACTCTACTCTATTCTCACCTTTCCCCTTCTTCCTCCCTTCATCCTCCTCTTCTT
The DNA here is from genome assembly GCA_026745465.1 of Lota lota. Lineage (NCBI taxonomy): Eukaryota > Metazoa > Chordata > Actinopteri > Gadiformes > Lotidae > Lota > Lota lota. The sequence continues at coordinate 174 of JACYXH010000049.1, forward strand.
CGCCTCTCATCTCCCTCACTCTCTTTCTTCTTTCTAATCCCTCTCTTTTTCTCTCCTTTCCCCTTTTTTCACCCCCTCCCCTCTCCTCTCTCTCCCCTTCTTCTCCCTCCCTCGTCTCTCTCTTCTTCTTTCTTCCCTCTCCTCTCATCTTCTCCTCCTCATTCCCTTTCCAATCTCCACGTTTCTTTCTCCCTCCTACTTTCTGTCTTCCCCTCCGCTCGCTCTTGTCCCTCTTTGTGTTTCGCCCTCTCTTTCCTCCTCTCTTCTCCCCTCTCTCTCCCACCTTCCTTTCTATTTCCTCCCTCTCTCTTCTCTGCTCCTTCTCTACACTTTTCCTTCCTCTCATCCTCTTCTTTCACCTCTCATCCTACCTCTTCCTTCCCTCTCCCTTTTCTCTCTCACTCATCCCTCTCTCCCTCCCCCTCTCTTTCTCTCTCTTCCTCCTCCCTTTTCTGTTCTCTTCTATTTTCCCTCCGCCACACCTTTTTTCCCACTTCTCCCACCTTTTTCCCTCCTCCCTTCCCACCCTCGTCATCTCTCCTTTTTCTCTTCTCTTCGTCTTTTTTCCTTCCTCTTCCTCCTTTTCTCCTCCATTCCTCCCTCCTTTCCACTCTTTCCTCCCTCTGCTCCCTCTCCCTCCTCTCTTTCCCCTCACCATTCTTCTCTTTTCTTTTCTTTCCTTTTTTCTCCTTCTCGCCTTTCTTTCTTTCTTTTTCCATCTTCCCTGCCTTTGCTCTTTTTTCTCTCTTCCTTTTCTTTTTCCCGCTCTTCCTTCCTTTTCTTCCCTTTCTTTTTTCTTTTCCCTCCATCTTTCTCTTTCCTTTCCTTTCCCTTTTCTCTTTTCCCCCTTCTTTCTCTTTTTCTCTCCTCTTCACTCTTTCCTTCCCTTCTCCCCCTCTCCCAGCGTCTCCTTTTCCTTTCTCTCCCCTCCCTTCTCTTCCCCTCCTCTCCCTCCCACTCTCACCCCCTCCTCCTTCTAATCTCTCCGAATAACCCTCCCTCTTCTCCTCTCTCCTCTCCTCACATCCCGCCCAGTCTCTTTTCGCCCCTCTCTTCTCTCTCATCTCTCTCTCTCATCTCTCGTCCCTGCCCACTCTCTTCACGCTCTCTCTCTTCCCTCATTTCTCTCACCTCCCTCCCCCTCCCCGTGATGCGTTCTCTCTCTTCTTCTCTCTCCTTCCCCCTCCCCCCTCTCCTCACTCTCTCCCCCTCGACCCCTCCTCTCCTCTCTTCTCTCCCCTACCTCCCTCTCACTCCCCTCATCCTCCTCTCAATCTTCACCTCAGTATTCTCCCCCCCCCTCTCTCTTTCCTCTTCTCTCCCTCCTCCCTCTCCCTCCCCCCTCACCTCAACCCTCCCTCGTCCTCACACCCTCCTCACTCTCCACTTCTCTCTCTCCCCTCTCCATCCTCTCCTTCTCTCACTCTCCCTCTCATCCCTCTCCTCTCTCCTCTCCACCCTCAGCCGCTCGGGGGAAAGAAGTAGAAAAATATAACAATGACGTAGCTGTAAATCAATCTCACCCGAGATGAAACAAATAAAAAGTGAGTGACGTGGAATGATTCCTCCCGCCACTCTGATAGATGTAGCATTAGCTTTGTCAGGTTTGTCAGAGCCGTCGGTGCGCTGGGACATCTCGGTGCGTTGGGATAATTGAAAAGAGTACACTCCGGCGTCTCCGTCAGAGTCTGCTTGCCACATGGACACATCGTCACTGCATTTACTTTTCCTCTTTCTTTCCATCGCCTCCCCACCTACTTTCTCCCCTACTTTTTTCTTTGTTTGTTTGTTCTTTCATTCCGGGAAAGATAATGGTATAGTGACTGTCATGGTAACAAAAAAATATAAAATAATAAAGTTTGATGTGCGAATTGAAGAAAATACAAATAGTATAATTGAAAGGAATCCTGCTGACAAGGTAAACGTAGCGCACAACACAGCAACTTTTGTATTCATTAGGAAATAAACCCTCACAAAGATTGTAGTGTTTTGTCACATTCTCTGAAGTCGTTCCCCAAATACAACCCAAATACTTCGTTGCCAGTTTCTCAATTCCTACTAGACTATTATCTAGATGCTCTCAATTGTATCTTAGAGGCTGAAGGTCGCATTAGCTCCATTATCTTTGTATCTTAGAGGCTGAAGGTCCATTAGCTCCATTACTTTGTATCTTAGAGGCTGAAGGTCCCATTAGCTCCATTATCTTTGTATCTTAGAGGCTGAAGGTCGCATTAGCTCCATTATCTTTGTATCTTAGAGGCTGAAGGCATCCTCTTACTCCATCTTAATCTCTTCACTGAAGTCCATTGACCCTCCTCATCTCTCAC
>JACYXH010000049.1:7500-10000 GCA_026745465.1 Lota lota
AGCCCGGGGCCACCAGCTCACCCAGCTCACCCCTGACCTTGCCAAAGCTCCACAAACTGTAGAACACACAACATCCGGGAGGAAGAGGAACAGAGAGGAAGAGGAGAGGAAGAGGAGACGGAGGGAGAGGAAGAGGAAGAGGAGAGGGACAGGAGAGGGAGGGAGAGGAAAAAGGAGAGGGAGCGGGAGGGAGGGAGAGGAGAGGGAGCGGGAGGGAGGGAGGGAGGGAGAGGAAGACGAGAGAGAGATGGAGAGGGAGGGAGGGGGAGAGGGGCGGTGAGGAGAGTGGAGATAGGCAGGGAGAGGGAAGAGGAGAAACTGGGAGAACATACGTCGTGTTTCCATCACATATTTTTATGCACATTTTGAAGTAACGCATTATAAAAGATTGAATTTTGCTTTGCTTTGCAAAGTTTGCTTTAAATTCCCTTGACAATTAGATGGAAATACTGCCATGGATGGTGTATAGAGGGGAGAAAATGGGAGGAAGGTCAAAGCGATAAAAGGTTGTAGAGGAAGATATGGCGAGGAGAAAGGAGAGAACAGGAGAGGAGAGGAAAATGCAGTCGGATGGACAGAATGGTCAGATGGAATGATTGTTTGAGTGATTGTGCTGGATCAGCATTTCTCCATCTCCACCGTCTCCCCTGTTTCTCTTTCTCTCTCACTCTATCTCTTGCTCTCTCCCTCACTCTCTCTCTCACTCTCTCTCCCTCGCTCTCACTATATATCTGTTTTTAGTTTGTGTCTCACCAGTATTTCTGAATGATTTAGATTCTGTTCTGCCGCCCAAGCATCTGTCACCACCTTATCTGTGGATAATGGAAGATTTACAGGCAATGGGAGTGTTATATGGAGTCTATTTACTCATTTCTCCCTCTCACTCTATCTCTCCTTCACTTGTCTCTGTCATCGTCTCACTACCCAACTGCCCACTCACACTCATTCACTAACACAAACAGACACACACCTGGTTTTGCAAAAAGATATCCTCAGCTGATGTTGCAACTGCACAATCTTCACACTTCTTTCTTCCTCTCTCTGTCACTTCCTGACCCTCTCTATCGCTCTCTGCAGCTCACCACCAGCTGGGTTTGGCCAAAGACCAGGTTACACAGAGTTCTCCCTGGCTTGCACTTCGGGCTATGGTCTTCTGAGTTTTCGTATGTGTGTGCAGAAGCATGCTTGCCGACATGCAGATGTTATTTGTATGTGCATGGATGCAACGCAGATGTGTCCATCTCCTGATTCGTGCAAGTGTGTGTGTGTGTGTGTGTGTGTGTGTGTGTGCACGCACGTGGGTAACCAGTGAACAGAGTTCATCATCAGGTGCCACCTGAAAACATGCACAAGATCAGCCCAATGGATGTGCACATGGATGAGTGGTTGAATGCGTGTATTTAGACAAGCCTGTTTTGATTGTTTGTTGTGAAGTCTCTATTTAATCTATGATTCCCTCTCACTCTCTTTCTTTCACACTCTCACTCCCTCTCTCTATCGCTCTGTCACCTCTGAACCAGCCACTGCTTTCCTCCCACCTTCTCTTCACCGAGTACTCTTCAACTCAGCAACACACACACACACTCACACACATGCGTGCCCGCTCAACACACACATACACACACCAATGCTTGAGCAGACTGGGTGTTTTTTTGTTGACGCTACTTCCTCTGTAGTTATTCTTCTCCTTTATTGACCTTCCTCGTCTGTGTGATCTGTGATGGACTCAGATGCAGACATTGCAAAGTGTTACTTGTTCAACAAAGACACCCTAAACACACACACACACACACACACAATCACACACACACACAGACACACACACACACACACTTCCTCACACTCACACAAAATCACTCCCTCCATCTTAATTCTTTCCCTCACTCACACAGAGACACACACACACACATACACACAAACACACACATAACCTCACACCATCTCACACGCAATGGCTCCCTCTCTCTTTAATTATATCCCTCACCCACAAAGACACACACACACACACACACACACACCTCCTCAACCACTTTCAGACGCAATCACTCCCTCTCTCTTTAGTTCTCTCCCTCACTCACACAACTATAAAAAACACACACACAAACACACTCCTGAAGTGTCCTAAAGACCAATTGAGCAAAATCTCTTTCAGCAACAAAAGCACAACATTTTAGAGCAACAAAAAACGAAACACTGCCTTTGGATTCTCTTTCTTTTCATAGGTCATCCAGAATTCCCAAAAAAAAATTCTCAGTTTCTTCTTGAAAACAATACTGTGGGCGTGTGCATGGATCTGTTGTTGGCTTGCTGTTGTGAGTAGTTATAGCGACATCATTACTGTCGCTAATGGTGGGTGGAGCCTGAGAGTGATAATGTTTTGTTTTATACCAAAGCCCTGGACGGGAACACACACAAACGCAACAAGCACAATCACGCACACGCACATACACATACGCACGTACACATGCATGCACACCTAAAATGTTTATGTGTAGAAAAT
>JACYXH010000049.1:20000-37500 GCA_026745465.1 Lota lota
CTTATGAATTCTTCCTACTCTTCCCACCACCACCACCTCCTCCTCCTCCTCCTCCTCCTCCTCCTTCCTCTTCTGCCCCCCTCTTTCTCACCACACCGGGCCTGACAGCTCGGCAGAATAAATGAAAGGAACACAAAAAAAAAGATATTAATTAATTAAATGGAACAACAAAGTGTTGAATCCATTGGTTTGTGGGCCCTCAAACTTCCCTGCACCACCAGCGATAACATAGCACACAGCGGTCCCCCCCCCCCCCCCCCCCCCCCCCCGCCCCCGCCCTCCAAAACACCACCACCACCACTGAACCACCCTGTCCCCTTACACACACACACCACTTTGTGGCCAGTTCTGTAAACGTTTTCACGCTGTGAGGACTTTGATTCGTTTCACAGAGTGTATCAAACTGCACCTTCTGGGGCTCCCCCCTGAAACACAGGATACGCGGAAGGGAAGAGAGAGAGAGGGAGAGACAAAGATGGGGAGAAAGGGACAGAGAGAGAGGGAGATGGAGGCAGAGGCAGAAAGGGTGGAGTGTGTTGGAGGCAGCCCCAAAGATTCCTCAACAATGAGAAACAGATGACTTCTTGAATCGCTCCGTTTTTTTGTGTGTACGTGTGTGTGTGTGTGTGTGTGTTGTATGTGTGTGTAATGTCACAATGCACAATTTGGGAGTACCGTTGACCAATACACACTATGGCCCTCTCCTTCTCCTCGTGTGTGTGTGTGTGTGTGTACACAAAGAGCGTGAGTGAGTGAGTGACGGGCAGATTTAATTGGGGTTTGACTCTTTCATTTCCACCCTGGACTCCAAGTGAACCTATCTTTCTCTCTCTCTCTCTCTTTCTCTCTCTCTTGCTCTTGTGCTCTCTATCTCGCGCTCTTTCTTTCTCGCTCTCTTTCTCTTTCTCTCACTCTCTCTCTCTCTCTTCCTCTTCCCCTTCCTCTTCCCCTCCCTATCTATTTCTTTATGTCTCTCTCTTCAACACACACATACAAGGCAGGAGGAATTTCAGGTTTTGTTACAGCATGATGTGTCAGAGTCCTGGAAGAGGGTAGAATAGTCACTGTGGAATAGATAAAACACACGCGCACACACACACGCACACACACGCACACACACATACACATACACACGTACATTCACCCTCTCTGAACTCCAATACCATCACAAGGACACACAGACGGAATGTTTTAATGTTGGGGATTTTTTCCTTCATGTTTTCACCAAGCAGCACCCTGCCCCTCGGAGGGCATTCTGGGAAATGGCGTGTGTTTGCTGCTTTGACCTTCTCACCCTAATGTAGCTTGGATCTGTGCCTCCAGTCCAGCACAATGAACTGACACACTGGTTGTATGTGCTTGTGTGCTTGTGTGTGTGTGTGTGTGTGTGTGTGTGTGTGTGTGTGTGTGTGTGTGTGTGTGTGTGTGTGTGTGTGTGTGTGTGTGTGTGTGTGTGTGTGTGTGTGTGCATGCGTGCATTTAGCATATGTGTTTGTGTGTGTGTGTGTGTGTGTGTGTGTGAAGCTGTGGTCGGTCATGATATTTTGGGTAAAATAAAATGCATTAGCGTGTGTAAGCATTTCTAGGTTTTAGCAGTGAATTAAACAGTGAACCTGAGAGATGACATTCATACACAGGCACACACACAGACACACTGACACACACAGCATATCTGAATGGCATGCATACATTCACAAACAAACACACACACACACAAACACACTCTCATGCATACACCCATGTACGGTACATTCTACACACACACACACACACGCATACATGTAGCCTTTAAGCACATGCAAACGTACACACACACGCATACATGCAGCAACATAGCACACACACATACAAAAACTCTCTCACACACACACACAAACATTTCTTACATCTGTTATTGTTGCAGAGGACAGAAAGATATCAAAATGTACCGAAGGCGAGGCAGGTGCACCTAAACCCACAAACATGGGGTGTGTGTGGAGGGGGGGGGGGGGGGGGGGGGGGGGGGGGTTATTGGAGGGGGTGGGGGGGTTATTGGAGGTGGTGCCCCCAGGGGCGAGGTCCTCAGATGGGTTTCAGATTGTTTCCTATTTGTGTTGGCCCTGCAGGATTTTAATTGGCTGTCGCTCCATTCGACCTCTGACCTTTACCACAAATGACCACGCCACACAACCTAACCAACTGAGGAACGAGTAGAGAGAGAGAGGCAGGAGATGTAGGATAGAAATCTATCGGAAAACACGTTGAAAGAGGGAACATCATAGCGGTTTCTCGGGATCGTCTTCATCACTGTGCGCTAGCTACGTTATACTTAGAATTTATTTTTATTTTTTCAATCATGCGTCTATATTTTTTCACCTTACCGTTGTCTTGTGTATCCTATTAAATAACACCTGAACATGAAATATGAATGTCAAATCCATTTTATATTCCATTACCAACTATGCACTTGTATGGCTCTTTCAGCACTTGTGCATCCCTTATCCTTTATTGTATCAGTGGCATGGACAATTAGAGAGGTTTAATTGGCTATTCTTTATGTCCTATGCTTGTTTCGGTTTTCTCTTTCTCCTGATGCAGAGGCAACTGCCAGAAGTAAGCCAGGCACAAACCGAGGGACAGACATAACCCACAATAGGGGGCATAACATAAGCAACAAAGAGAGACGCAGCAAGAGAAAGAGAGAGTTCATGGATCGGATTGCAAAGCTACTTCCCTCTGACAGTAACCAAAAAAGCAAAAGTAAGGACACTTCTTGTTGGAGTGTTCCATTAAAGTTTCCCAGACAGAGCAGTCCTGTGTCAAGCATCACTCGCAGAGAAACCAATCAATTTTAACGGTTCCCAGATATTTAAACTTCCCGTTCCATTGTACATCACCATTTGCACTTGCACGATGTTGTGTGTATGTGTGTGTGTGTGTGTGTGTGTGTGTGTGTGTGTGTGTGTGTGTGTGTGTGTGCACCATAGAAACCAATTGTGTTGTGCTTCTTGAGCCAGCGCAAGTGCTGGGGACATTTTTGCGTTAGAGTTAATATTACATTTGTTGTCGCTAACTGTGCGAGTGTTTGTACCGAGTTTGTTCCATTTGTAGAGCACGGATGTAGGTAAAGAAATGTACTAAGAAAGGACAAAGAATTTATTTGATATAGAACAATAGACTTACATAGACTAACCCTTTCCCCATTAGTGGCAACTCAAATAATAAGAGTTGTAGAATTACTTTTATAAAGAGAAGAGTATAATTATAGTAAACTGTCTTTTTTCTTTCATCCAAAGCGGCTTATGTTAAATACAGGTAGAGGTCCTTGAGGACAAGGACAGTTGAACATCTTTCAAGTATGGCCATTTCCATATGTCCTTTTCTGTAGCAATGTTCCCATGGCTTACTGGAATGCTGGTTTGAGTAAAGACCCCTGGCAGTTCTATGAACTTTGTTCCATCAAGGCTGCTCACCTCCCTTAGGCAAAGATTCTGGAAAGTAAACTGTGGTCACTGGGAATCAAACCCAGAACCCTTCGGCTGTTAATCAAACCACTACACTAGCCGCTACACCCGACTGCCCCTACTTTAAAAGTAACAACATGTTCCATGATTGAGGATTTTGGGGATAACATTGAAATGCATGCACTTACCACTCACCCAAAGACTTCTAATTAATCATTTAAATGCTACATAGTACATCAATATTACACATATGATGTTTACACAAATCTCCACACGGCGAAGGAAATGTATCCAACTAAAAGTTGGCCGTGATTCGGATCGTGTCAAATGCAAAAATAGCCCCTCTCTCGTTATTCCATCCACCTCCACAGCTGTTTGCTTTGCCTCTCCGCCTCTCATCCACCCGATCCACCGTATTGCACCTGGCCTTGATCCACTACCCCACCTCAATCCCCACCTCCCCTCATTCACTCCCCACCCACCCCACACCCTCTTCTCCAGGTGATCATTAACTATTGATCGGCTGGGGGTCCGCACTATCGTTTGGTCAATGCCCTAATTGCATTTTTCTTTTCTCGCTCTCTCTCTCTCTCTCTCCATTGCGTGTTTTTTCTCGCCCTCTGTGTGTGGGCTACTCTTTGAGCCGATCGATCATCAACTAATGAGAGATGGTGGGATGTGTGTGTATGTGTGTGTGGGGGGAGGGGGTTGGGAATGTGGAGTTGAACCCAAGTAAAGCGTCATTGGGGCGAAGAGAAGTGATTGTTTTCACAAAACGGGTGGACAGTATCACAGATCCTCCACCTTCTCCACCTTCTCCACCTTCTCCCGCTCCTCCTGCGTGGACTGACCCCAGCAGCCATCGCTCCTGTGGCTTCGAGCTTCGTTATAGCCTACGCTGTATTGACCTCACACAGACCTGTGGTCAATAGCCATGCCAGCACACACACACACACACACACACACTGACTGACATGCAGGCACATACTCACACAGAACAAACGCACGTGTGTTGGCACGCCATCACACAGAATCACATGCAGATATACAGACATGCATGCACACACACGCTGGCACACCATCACACACATGCAAACTCGGATATTTATACAAAGAAATACATATACACACACGTACATACATGCATAAATACATAAATACTGTATATACTGTACATTAATTATTTTAATTAATTCATCGTTCATGCATGTATGTATGTGAGTAAGTCCGTCTGCGTATGTCTATGTATAGTGCATGCATGTTTACATACATACTGTACCTACATACATACACGCATACAGCATACAAATGTACACGCCAACAGACATACTCGCATACATACATGCAGGTACTCTAACCCAAAGATTAGTTGGGTGTTGTGTTGCCATTTTGTACAGCTTTTGTTAAGTTGATTAACTGCAAGCGTTCCCCAATTTGTAGAGAATGACTGTTAGGGGCTTACAACCCCTTCCCCCCTCAGCAGAACGTGAGATCACAGCGTATTCACGATTCGCTCGTACTCACAATGATGAAATAAAATACTTGTTTTTCAGCTGCCCTCCCTACCTAGTTCTCTCCGTTTCCTGTCTCCCCCTCTGCTCCCTCTCTCCCACTCTCCCACTCTCTCTCTCTCTCTCTCTCTCTCTCTCACTCTCTCTCTCTCTCTCTCTCTCTCTCTCTCTCTCTCTCTTTTGCCCGCCCAGCCTCTAGAAAATGCTCTGGGTTGAGCGAGTGGGCTGCATATTGATTTTTACTGTGTGTTGAACTTGTGTAGCTCTCTCTCTCTCTCTCTCTCTCTCTTCCCCCTCCCCTTGCAGACACACACTGACAGAGAAGTTGATTAGGGTAGGCTCTATATATATCCTCTCTACTCCTCTCCTCTTCCTCTTTGCTTGGTCTCTCTCACTGGCTCACCCACTCGCTCTACCCACACTCGTCCACTTGTTAACTCGCCCGCTCTCTCGCTCTCCACATTTCTCCCACCGATTTGCCCTGGACCGCGATTGGCCAATCCTTTTTTCCTTCTCTCTCTGTCTCTCTCTAATTTTCATTCTCTCTTTCTGTTTCCTTTCCGCTCTGTTTGACCCTTTCACTCGCTTTAAAAAGGTTAAAAAAATAGACTAACACACACTTTTTGAAAATGTATAAATCCGAAACACGGAAGCCAAACGGTACTGTATATAGGATATAATGGCTATTAGGTAAAACTACATTGAAATTTTGTTGAACTTGAAAATAATGAACCATATGTTTAGGAGCAAAAGATAATTAAGTGTCTTTGTGTGTGCTTGCGTGCGTGCACATGTTTGTGTGTGCGCATGCGTGTGCTAAACTGGTTAACAACAAGAACAGGGATACAGATTATCTTGATGAAGGTGCATAGGAATAAACACACACACACGCGTACACACTCACAATAATGCAAATCATGCCAAGGCACAAACAGGCACACAGGCGGAAATACAAACATTTACAGTGATGTGGGAGGGCAGCGAGTTCTTTGCTAAAGGAACATGACTGAGCACTTAGACATGATCACACAATGTACTTTAAGACATAATGACTTAGTACTTAGACACGTTTACAAAGTGTACTTTAAGACTTATTGACTTAGTACTTAGACACGTTTACACAGTGGGCTTAATGACTGAACTTAGACATGTTCACACAGTGTGTTTTAAGACTTAATTATTTAGACCGTGGACATGTTTACACATACTTTAAGACTCAATAACTTAACCTAGACACGTTTACACAGTGTACTTTGAGACTTAATGACTTAGTACATAGACACTTTTACACATTGTACTTTAAGACTCGATGACTTAGTACATAGACACCTTTACAAAGTCTACTTTAAGACTTACTGACTTAGTACCTAGACACGTTTACACATTGTACTTTAAGACTGAATGACTTAGTACATAGACACGTTTACATTGTACATTAAGACTGGATGACTTAGTCCTCAGATATGTTTACAAAGTGTACTTTAAGACTTAATGACTTAACCTAGACATGTTTACACAGTGCACTTTAAGACTTAATTACAAGATTTAGACACATTTACACATTGTCCTGTAAGACGAAATAACTTAAGATTCTACACATTTACAGTGTACTTTAAGACTTAATGACTTCGTACTTAGATACATTTACACAGTATACTTTAAACCTCAATGCCTTAATACTTAGACATGTTTACACATTGTACTTTAACACTTAATGATTTAACTTAGACAGGTTTGCACAGTGTACTTTAACACTTAATGACTTAGTACTTAGATAAAGTTATGCAGTGTACTTTAAGACTTAATGACTCAGTACATAGACTCGTTTACACAGTGTACTTTAAGACGCAGAGACTCTGAGAGTAAAGAGAGGATGCAGTGAGTACACAGCGATAAAGTAAATAGAGTATAGAGTAATGTCACTTAACGAGGCAAGGTAATTTCCTTCTGCCTAATGTAAGTCTATGCTACATTACTTGCGATGCAAAAAGTAGGCAGAAACCTATTCCACCAACTTAACATCATGTGGATAAACTACATGATTGTGTTGACAACAGACAAGCTGATGGGAAGCTTTACCCTTAACACCCTGGCTCTGTGAATCCCAGTACAGACCACCCTCTCTCTCGCCGAGTGGGCAGTCCCCATCACACATGCATTTACATACACACATACACCCACAAACACATACACACACTCAAACACACACACACACACACACACACACACAGACATGCACACAAACACACACACACACATGCATATACATACACACACATGCATATACACATACAAACATACACACACACAAACACACACACACACACACACACACACATACACACACATGCATATACATACACACACATGCATATACACATACACACATACACACACACATACACACACACATACATACACACACACACACATACACATGAGTGCCAATGTCGGTGCAAAGCAATAAAAAGAAGAGTAATAATAATAAAAAACACGATTATTTGGCCATTTTATGTCCATGCTAACAGTGTGTGTGTGTGTGTGTGTGTGTGTGTGTGTGTGTGTGTGTGTGTGTGTGTGTGTTTGTGTTTGTGTTTATCTGTTTTTGGATGTGTGCTCAAATCTTATATCCCTTCATCTGCTGGTGTTATCAGCCTGCAGATCTTTATGATTTGTGTGTGTGTGTGTGTGCGTGTGTGTGTGTGTGTGTGTGGGGGGGGGGGGGGGGGGAGGGAGGGAGGGGGTCTTAATGGGCAGGGGTCTCATAAATAGAAGTGTGTGTGTGTGTGTCTGTGTGTACATGTGTGTGTTTGTATGTGTGTGTGGGAGGGAGGGGGTTCTTGATGGGTAGGGGTCTCAGAAATGGAAAAATGTGTCTGTGTGTGTGCGTGTGTGCGCGTATGTGTTTTGAGGATGAGACAATGTGTATGTGGGAGTATGGCTTAAGGCACATTTGACAGGATCAAATGATTTACACAGAAGAAGGAAATTCAGTCGTTTATGAAATAATCCCCCCATATTTATTTCATCCACATCCACACACACAAACACACACACACACACACACACACACACACACACACATTGAACAGTTTAAGGTAGAATGGGGATCTATATTCAGTGAGTGGGTTTTGAACGTACTGGTTATGTTCAGGTTTGAAGTGTGCGTCCCATATGCGTAATGACATAAACCCCAGGACTCTTCCAATGGGCCTCATTTGGTCAAATGGAGAAGCTGTGCGTGTGTGTCTATGGGCTGTGTGTGTGTGTGTGTGTGTGTGTGTGTGTGTGCCTTTTGTATCGTCACATTGACTGTCACTTAGTTGTGTGATCATTCAGTACAGATCCCTATCTATAATATTTAAATACTTGGCCTCAGAATGCAATAAGGCAGTCAAACACATAGCACTGACTGTATATGGAGTCGGTACCAAATCCAGAGCTTAGACCGCTAAAGCTCTGACGAGCTCAAAAAGAGCCCCGCGTCCGCATTGCAATGCATTCCCTATGGGGCCAGCGTCAGAGCTCCACCTATAGCCTCGCGCCACTGGGGAGACACGCTCATCCACGCTGAGCGCCAACCTGGGAGGAGCCAATTTTTTTGCGTCGCCCAGAGTAAAAAGATTGTAGCAACCCTGTTTCTATGCGTCCAAGCACCACACAGGTTGTTTTGATGAACTCTCTTTTATTAATCCGGACACACGTTGTCGAACGCTATAACACAACGAACATGAACATCCCCACATCTCTAACCGGATATCCATATTTCAAGACCCGCCCCCTTCTCCTGAGCACCCAATTAAAACATCAACACAATGCAGACAAACACGCAACTCAGAACCGTCACACTTTACCCCCCCGAGAAAGTCCCTCGACCCCGAGGGGGCAAACAAAGTCATCAAACCGGCGGGAAGCCCGCCTCCGCGGCCGCCGCCCCAGCTGTGGAGCGGCCGAACTGTCTGGAGAGGTCGGGTTCCTCTCAGGTGAGGCAGCAGGGGGCTGCGGGGGGGCAGGGGAAGGGGGCTCGGAGTCCGGTGCGTGGGAAGCCCCACCCCTGTAAGGGGCAAGCCTGTCCCTGTGCAGCGCCACTTTTCTGCCTCTAGGTGGCAGTTGAACTCGGAAAACCACCTCCCCCATCCTCTCTAACAACCTACAGGGGCCCACCCAGTGGCAGTCCAACTTAGGGCACCGTCCCTTCTTCCTGCGGGGGCTGTACACCCACACCAGCTCCCCAGCCTGAAAGTCCCGCCCCTTGGACTTCACATCATAATTCCTCTTCTGTCTGATGCCAGCCCTCTCCAGCTGATCCCGTGCGAAGGCGTGTGCAGACTCCAGGCGGTCCTGGAGCCTCCTGGCATACTCTCTCTCAGGGGCCACGGCAGGGGTGTCGGGGGGTCTGCCAAATGTCATCTCTGCTGGCGTTCGCAGCTCCCGCCGTCAGCATGAGCAGGGCTGGTGTGCAGGATGTGGAGTCCTGTACCGCTGACCTGTAGGCCATCAACACAAGTGGAATGTGTGTGTCCCAGTCACGTTGGTGTTCAGCTGAGAGGATAGCGAGCTGTTGTGCGAGGGTTCGGTTGAACCTCTCAACAAGTCCATTGCTCTGAGGGTGCAGGGCTGTTGTCCGGGTTTTGTGCATCCCCAGCCGCTCGCATATGGTGGCAAACACCGTTGACTCAAAATTGCGCCCCTGATCACTGTGAATAACCTCTGGAGCGCCAAACCTTGTGAACATCCCCTCAACCAGGGCGTCAACAACCGTCTCTGCCTCCTGGTCAGGGAGGGCATAGGCCTCAGGCCATTTTGTGAAATAGTCCATTGCTACAAGTACATAGCGGTTCCCCTTGTCGGAGCGAGGAAAGGGCCCCATAATGTCTACAGCCACTCTCTCCATCGGTGCCCCTGCTGCCTGCTGCTGTAGCTGAGCGTGAGACTGGTCTAGGGGGCCCTTGTGTGCGGCGCATGCGTCACAGCGGCGACAAAAGTCCTCCACGTCTCTTTTGAACTGTCCCCAATAAAACCCCTGTCTGAGACGTCGGAGCGTTTTAGAGACCCCAAAATGTCCCGCCCCCACAGTCCCATGAGCGGTTTTGAGCACTGCCTCCCTAAGTGCCCTGGGAACAACAACCTGCCACCTCTCCTCTCCGGTGGCCGGCTCCTTCCACGCCCTCTGTAGCACGCCGTCTCTGACACGCAGTGCATCAAACTTGGCCCACAGTCCCTTGATTGCCGGTGGGTGGCCAGTCACCTCCCCCCAGGAGGGTAGATTCCCCGACTCCACCCACTGCAGTACAGGCTCCAGGTCCACATCCTGAGCCTGCTGGGTCCTCCATTCCGCCACATCTACCACCTCCAGCGCCTGGGAGGTCGGGCAGCCCCAGTGCGAGTTGTAGCTCTCCTCCTCACACAGTTCTCTTTCACGTGCCTCCCTCCGGTCGCAATTGCGGCAACCGCCAGATGCACAGGGCCGGCGAGACAGGGCGTCCGCGTTAGTGTGGCGGGCCCCGGCTCTGTGCACGACTGTGAAGGAGTACGACTGGAGTTCTTCCAACCAGCGGGCGATCTGTCCCTGGCTCCCTGAAGGACATCAACCACTGGAGGGCGGCGTGGTCAGTTCTGACAGTGAAGGGCCGGCCGCACAGGTAGTACTTCAAATGTCTTATCGCCATCACGACAGCGAGCAACTCTCGCCGCGTGACGCAATAGCGCTGCTCAGCTTTGTTAAAGGACTTGCTGAAATACGCCACCACTCTCTCTCCATCTGGCCCTACCTGAGCCAAGACAGCGCCCATGCCAACATTGCTGGCATCTGTGTCGACCACAAATGGTAGGATGGGGTCGGGTGCGGCCAGGATAGGGGCTGTTATCAGCGCCTCTTGTAGAGAGGTGAAGGCCTGTTGACAGTCCTCTGTCCATGAATAGTCAGTATCTTTCTGTAGAAGGCGATACAGAGGGGCGGCTGTGCAGGAGAAACCACGCACAAACTTCCTGTAGTAAGAAGCATGGCCCAGGAAGCTCCTCAGCTGCGCCTGGTCGGCAGGTGTTGGCCAGTCTTTCACTGCCTGTATCTTTTCCTTGACAGTCCCAACGCCCTCACCGCCAACCTTGTGTCCTAGAAATATCACCTCCCTCCTCAAAAAGTGACACTTGTCTGGGTGTAACTTGAGGCCAGCCGCCATCACCCTCTGGAGCACCTTCCGCAGTGCTCCAAGGGCCGCCTGGAACGAGCTTCCATGGACCAGGATATCATCCAGGTACACAAGACATTCCCGCCTAGGAATGTCGGCTAGCACCCTGTCCATCAGGCGCTCGAACGTGGCGGGGGCGTTGCACAGACCAAAGCTGAGGACACGGAACTGCCACAGACCCCCACCTGCATAGAAGGCCGTTTTTGGTCGAGCCTCCGGGGAGAGGGGCACCTGCCAGTACCCACTCCGCAGGTCCAGCGAGGAGAACCATGTCGAACCCGCCACCAGGTCCAACGACTCATCAATCCGAGGGAGGGGGTAGGAGTCTTTCTTGGTCACGCCGTTGAGGGGCCTGTAGTCCACGCAGAACCTCCATCTGGAGCTGCTCTTTTTGGGGACCATGACCACTGCTGCAGCCCACGGGCTCTCTGACGGTTCGACAATCCCAGCCTTCTGCATCTCCTCCAGCGCCTTGTCTGCAGCCTCTTGTCGGGCCAGGGGAAGACGCCGGGGACGCATTTTGATCGGTTGTGCGTCACCGGTGTCTATCTCGTGCTGAACCAGGTGCGTCAGGCCTACCTCCTCCTCATTGAGGGCAAACAGGTCCTTGAACTCCATCAGTACCTGCCACAGCTGCATCTGCTGCTGGTCGGTCAGCCCCTCACTGTTCTGTCTCCAGATCTCCCTCACCACGGACAGCCGGTCTGCTATTCCCTCTGTGGCCGGGGAGATGGGATGGTCGCTCTCCTCCCTCGCAGGGATCTGAAAGGGGCTTGGGGTTGGAGCGGTGGTGGGATGCGGGTGGGCATGCGGAGGAGGGTTGGTACTGCGCGTTACATGTGGTTCTGAGGTGCTAACAGGCCGTAGGTGCGGCACACTGGGTTGTGGGGGTGGGACTATGTTGACCTTAGGGCCCCTAGGCAAACTAAGTGTGTTGTCACTCAGATCTATGAGGCAGCCCGCACTTCTCAAAAAGTCCACACCTAATATACAGGGGTCTTGCACCTCAGCTACCCATACCTCAAAGCTCACAGATACCCCCCCCCCCCCCCCCCCCAATTTAAGGCTAACCTTTGCCCTACCTCTCATGGGGGCTAAATCCCCGGTTACCGTCCGTAGCTGTACTGAGGTCTTTCGTACTACTGTACTGCTTGGGAGAATGTCGGGCCTGACTAGTGTTGCAGTGGAGCCCGTATCCACTAGTGCCGTGCATGCAACCCCTTCCACTGTGATAGGGACATGGCAAAAGCCCCCAGCACAGGTCCAACCCACCGCAACCACTGGGCCCACGGCGTCGTCTGCTTCTGGGGGGAGTGAAGCCCTGTTCCCCCGGCTGTGCTGTTGGGCTCCTCTGTTGGGGGTCGATGCTGGTCGAGTAACCATGTCAGGGGTCCGTATCTTCCCGTTTATACCCCCGGTCGTTTCCCTGGGCTCCAGAAAACGTGGGACACTGACAGCGTAGATGGCCAGGTTGGCCACACCCCCAGCAGACCATGGAGCGGCGCCGAGGTGGTGTAGGCAGGCAATCGCGAGTGGGCTGGAGGGTGGCAGCACGGATCAGTTCCGTCAGGTCCGTGACCCACGCTGGCTTTACTTCCGCAGCATTCTCCTCAACAGCAGTTTTCGACACTGGAACCACATCAAGCAACCGGCAGTCCGGCAGCACCGCTCCCACAGCTTCCCTCTCCAGGGCCAGTTCCAGCGCGTCCTGTACGGTCTGGGGGTGTGCTAGTTGTGTCTGCACACGTAGCTCCCTGGGCAAAAGCGCTTGAATGAACTGGTCTCTGGCCAGCTCACTCTAGACCGGTGGCGGCATGTGTGCGTAGGCCCGCCTAGCGAGGCATTCAATGTCATTAGCCAGCGTGCGAAGTGGCTCACCCGGTTGCCTGCGCCTATTGCACAATTCAGACCTAAGCACGCCTGGTTGCGAACACTGTCCAAAACGTCTCTGCAGGGCTCCGGTCAAAGCCTCATAGTCCTGTCTCTCTTCAGGGCTAAGTACGAAGAGGCATGAGAGCGCATCCTCCGTCAGGCATAATGCCAGCTGCAGGGCTTTAACCTCCCTTGACCAGCCCGTAGCCTGTGCTAATAATTCAAATTGCGCTTGAAACGCTTCCCAGTTCGATTTACCGGAGTATTTCGGAGTCTTCACGTTGAAAGCAGTGCTGCGTGCGCCGGCGTCTCTGTCACCGCTCGTCTCCTCCCACCGCGATGCCGTTGCGGTGTCACCGCGACGTGTTTCACCGGGGCCGAACCTCGCTTCAGCTGCTAGCCTCCTCGTGGACTCACTCACGGTGTATCTCTGCTCCATCACCCGGCGGAGTTCTCGTGCGTGGTCCCGCGGCAATCCGTATGCCCCCAGGGACTCATCGTCAGGATCCTCATTCTTTATCTCTGGCTTTGTACCGGACGCCATCACTATCGTTAGCTCAAGCAGCTAGCCTCATGCGCTAATGCTAGGCGACGGGCAGTGAGTGTGGCAAAGTCACGTCCTTCGTTCTGTCCAGTTGTCGTTTTACTTCTGACACCAAATGTAGCAACCCTGTTTCTATGCGTCCAAGCACCACACAGGTTGTTTTGATGAACTCTCTTTTATTAATCCGGACACACGTTGTCGAACGCTATAACACAACGAACATGAACATCCCCACATCTCTAACCGGATATCCATATTTCAAGGCCCGCCCCCTTCTCCTGAGCACCCAATCAGAACATCAACACAGTGCAGACAAACAGGCAACTCAGAACCGTCACAATATAGACAATCACATCCCGATCCAATATGGTGTTTGCAAAAATCTAAATAATTAATGCACATTATCTAGATTCGTAATTCCGAAATATGCCACTGTACTGCCAGACAGCTAAAAAAACTGAAAACAAGGGATAATAACAAATAATTAGCATTTTTAAAAAGCTGCCAGTTTAGTCTAGCCTAGCGCCTGCACAGGCAGTTTCCAACGGCCAATATGGCAATTGTGCAGGAGCCAACGCTCATCACGGACATGGGGGTTAATTTGTTCTGTACTTTCAGTGAAAAGTTTGACTTTGACTTCTTAAAAAAAAATGCTAATTATAAGGCTGACAGTCCAAGGTGGCGACAGACCCAACATCGTCAAGGCAACACACAGGTGTGCACTCCAGCATGGGTTGCTAGGCTATACGGCCGCAGCAAACCTGAAGACGTCAGCAATGCTATTAAGAAACTTAAACACGCGGAAATTAAAGAGATGCTCAGGGGAAGCTGGGCTCCACTTCAGGTACTGATGATGAAGATGATGAGGAGGATGAGGATGATGTGTGGGTTGATGGGTGGGTGGCAATGTGAGTGTGTGTGTGTGTGTGTTGTGGGGGGGGGGGCGCAGATGCGTGTGTGCATGCATGTGTGTGTGTGTGTGTGTGTGTGTGGGTGTGTGTGTGTGTGTGTGTGTGCTGGTGTGTAGTGATGGTGCGTGCGCATGTGTGTGTGTGTGTGTGTGTGTGTGTGTGTGTGTTTGCAGGTGTGTGGTGATGGTGTGCGTGTGTGTGTGTATTTCTATGTGTCTGTGTATGAGTGTGGGTGTACACACGTGTGTTTGAGAAAAGTGACAGAGAGAGAGAGAGACAGAGAGAGAGAGGCTGTCAACCTAGCCTGCTCCTCCTACACTATGTGAACACGTCCAATCATGTCTATTTAAAGCCCAGCTGCTCGGCTATCGTGTCTGAGAGGGCCAGGCTGTACCTTCCTCTCCCCTCCTCTTCCCTCCCCGATATATTTCTAGTATCGTCTAGCTCCCCCGCCCGCCCCTCCCCTTGCTTCTCCCAATCTGACATCATTCATACATTTTTTTAAACGATGACGAAATGTTTCGATGTGACTTGTTCGCAGTGTGGTCGCTTCCCCGTTCACATGGAAATGATTCACCGCTCTTTACTTCCCTTGTTGTTGTTGTTGTTTGCTATTTGTAGGGGAAGGATGTTGACATTTATATACTTTGTGAGAATAAATGAATCTCAATGAGAAAGATGTGGTAAACATGCATGTCTTATTTATTTATGCATTCCACTACGTACATACTCTACTTTTTACTGCTTTTTGTTTTGCACTTCTGGTTAGAGCCAAAACTGCATTTTGTTGTCTCTGTACTTTGTACTCTGTGCAATGACATTAAAGTTTAATCTTATCGTATCTAATACAGGTGAACTATTGAATAAGGGTTTGTGTTTATAACCCTTTCTCTAGCCATCGGTCAACAAAAACAAAACTCCACCCCCATCCACGGCACACCTCAAGTGTCGTTACCGTGGCGATTCTGATGGTGTACATTACAAGAAGTGTACATACAGGAAGTTGTGTACATTCATACACAACTATGCTGCTATCCTCAACGATTATCTGGCCCCATACCATACCATGCCCATACCATGTCTCCCTTTTTTTTATCAATGAGAAAATAGAGAGATTGGGTGTGAAAGAGTTGGAAGTTTGCCATGCCTTGTCATTCATTTATGTTTTTTTTCTCTGCCTTAGGGTAAAGGAGGAGGGAGGGGGTGATTAGCAAAAGTTCGGTGTCATCAATAGGATGTGGTGGTGTCAGACAGGAAGTGAGCTCTGCCAGGGTTCTTGCAGGGTGTGATGTGCGTGCTGCCTGCCACGTGCATGCTGATCAGACGACTTTAAATGAATACCACACAACTCACACACGCACGTGGTTGTGGAGACCTTGCTATCAGATTTCACAAGGGGATATTTTGATGATCTCAGAAGGGATCAATTGTGGTTATCCTCAACATTGTATTAGTATATGTTGTTGTTTATTGTACATTTCTCCAAGAGTTGTATTTATAAATAACATATTTCCATTTCAAAGAACCATCAAAACGTTTGAGTTATTTTGCATTGAATCCCATATTGAGGGGTATTTTTTTTAACAATTATTAACAATTATTATTATATATTTTTGTGCAATTTATTCTGATTGATGTGTTATTTTAAACCACTACAAATATTTCCCTTCATAATTTTCCTTCATAAATGTTGAATCAACTGAAAACGTATTCAGCAGAACAAAAATAACAAAATATGTATTAGTGAAATAGCAAGTTAATCGTTGGTTAATCAATGGTTATGTATTCTGAATATTAAACAATAAACCGATAATCGTCTGACGATAAAGCTCACTGTCGTTTGGACTATACGTACGCAACTATCCTCATTCATGATTAATTAGGCCTATAACATGCCTAATTATGGATTTTAGCAGCAGTATAAGCCTACCTTTGCTGTGCAATCGCAGGGCAAAAGGGAGTCTGAACGCTAGTCGACAGAGCGCAGGTTTTCTGTAGGGGGCGGGGAGAGAGAGAGAGAGAGAGAGAGAGAGAGAGAGAGAGAGAGAGAGAGAGAGAGAGAGAGAGAGAGAGAGAGAGAGAGAGAGAGAGAGGCTATGACAGCGCTTATCAGACGCCGGAGAGCCAGGACGAGTTGCATCGAAGCATCGCTGTCATTCGCAGACGGAGTACAGCCAGCACCGCTTTTGTTCCGAGCATTTTTGCACCCCCCCCTTCCCCGTGTTGCTATCGCGAGTCAACAACAATGGTTTCTATAATTTCAGACCTGGACCCACTGAAAAGCTGGAACGTGTTAAGGTAAGCCGAGCCTCTATATAAGTTTACTCTCGACTCCTCGAATGTGAAGAGGAGAGAGGGTCTGTTTTGTTGAAAGAAGAGAAGATAGTAGAAGCCCCCCCCCCCCCCCCCCCTCGAAAAAGCGAAAGATGGGACACAGCGCCGGGGAAGGGGGGGGGGGGGGGTGTCGCTTGTGTAGGGTGCTTCAGATGGAGCCGTGGATCGCTTGTATCACGCACTCTTACGCCAGTGGCGTTTTTGTTCGCGACGTCGCGCCCTGACAAGACGCGCGCCGTGAACAATGTTCTTCACTTTTGTTGGAGTTGTCTCGTCTCTCCCTTCCGCCCTCTCTCCCCCTCTCTCTCTGTCTCTCTCTCTCCTTTCTCTCACCCCTCTCTCTCTCTATGTAATCTCTCTTCCCTCCTTCTCTCTCGCTGTCATATCTATCTCTATCTCTCGCTCTCTCTCCTCTCTCTCTCTCTCTCTCTTTATATATATATATTTATTTATTTATATATATATCCAACTCTTTCCCACTCTCTGTCTCTTGCTCTCCTACTCTCTCCCTTACTGTCAATGCCTCCTTCCCCCCCCCCCCCCCCCCCCCCCCCCCCCCATCTCTGTCATGTGTCTGACGCATGCAAGCTGGACTGCTCGACCTCTTCATTAACCCCGTGTTATTCCCTCGTGCGACACAGCCAACGAGTTATTCGTGTCATCACCAACTCCATCCATTCATGTCCAAACTGTATAT
>JACYXH010000049.1:42500-62500 GCA_026745465.1 Lota lota
CTTCTCCTTTACACAATTCCACTTTGATATGCAATTCATTTTTTCATCCATTCATCCCTCCCTCTCCAGCTCCATTTCCCTCTCTCTCTCTCTCTCTCTCTCTCTCTCTCTCTCTCTCTCTCTCTCTCTCTCTCTCTCTCTCTCTCTCTAGCAACACTCTGGAGTCACCATCTGCATGGCAACGCACGGCACAGCGTGACTCTTCCAAACCCCGGGAGATGAGAGAGAGAGAGAGAGAGAGAGAGAGAGAGAGAGAGCAATGGAGCATGGACCCCTCTCTCTCTCGCTCTCTCGCTCCTCCTCCCCACAAACACATTCACGCACCCTTTTCTTTGGTTGCTTCCGCTCACAAATCTCACGCAGGCAGAGATCACACACTCACTCACACCCACACACACATACACACACAGACACACACACTCACACACACACCCCTACCAGAGTGGAAAATCCAAGGGCGTTGGCTAAGGTCAGTGCCGGTAGTAGTGGACATTGAAAATCGGGCGAGAGACCAACAGAGTGAAGAGAGAGAGTGAGAGAGAGAGAGAACGAGAGAGAGAAAAAAAGGTGAGAGAGATAGGAAAGGAAGGAAAGAGGACACGACTCGCACGGTGAAAGGGGGACGGGAGGAGAGGGGGTGTCCCCACAAAGCATGCTAATATTGGATGTGTGTGTGTGTGTGTGTACTTGTGTTGAGGATGGGCTGGGGTGGGGCGGTGTGAAGGAAGAGGGAGCTTCTAATGCAAATCAACCAACCGAGGAAGGAAGAGAAAAAGGGAGAGAAAAAAGCAGGTTATAAAAGAGAGGAGCACAGTCAGACATGACATGGAGAGATAGAGAAATGGAAATCTGATAAAGAGAGAATGTGAGTGGGAAAAAACAGGGGTGAGGCACTGAAAAAAAGTGAGGGAGAAAAAGAAAGCGTGTGAGAGAGAGGGAGGGAGGGAAAGAGGGCAAGAGAAAAACAGCGCCGTTGCAGCTGCGTAGGAGGGAAGAGCGTGTGTTTGTGTATGTGTGTGTGTGTGTGTGTGTGTGTGTGTGTCTTGTTTGGAAGTGGACTGTTGCCTAATGTTCTGGTTAGAGTCAGATGACTCCTAGAGAGAGCCCCCGAGCATGCACCGCCCTGTGTGTGTGTGTGTGTGTGTGTGTGTGTGTGTGTGTGTGTTCGCGTGGATGTGTGTGTGTGCGCGTGGATGTGTGTGTGTGTGTGTATGTGTGTATGTGTGTATGTGTGTATGTAAGTGTTGGAGTGATTCTAGAGAGACAGATAGTGCACGTCTGGATATATATTCTCAAGTGTGTTAGTGTGTGTGTCTTTCTAATGAAATATGAGCTTGTTTAAAAAATGAGTCAGCCGGACCAAGGTATTTATTTTCTTCGTAATGATAATAATAATAACATGAGTAAAAACATCTCAATATTATTCAATATTAAATAACACAAATTCACGAACGACTAAAACTATACACTATAACACTATAAACATTGCACGCTGTGTCTATCTTTTGTCCTCACACACATACACACACACGCATACACGCACACGCATGTACG
This sequence comes from Lota lota, assembly GCA_026745465.1. Lineage (NCBI taxonomy): Eukaryota > Metazoa > Chordata > Actinopteri > Gadiformes > Lotidae > Lota > Lota lota. Next base: position 44,055 of record JACYXH010000049.1, read on the forward strand.
CAAAGACGCACACACATGCACACACATGCATGCACACACACACATGGACACACACACACTTGCCCGGAAGTGGTCACCACAGGTAGTCCTGCCCTTTCTTAGCCCTCAGTACATTAGTACCTGTTCTGTTCTCTTCCCTTTTCCTCCCCCTTCATTCATAATATCATCCTTTCTTCCTCTCCTTCCTTCCTTTCTGCCTTTCTTCCTTCCTTTCTTTCATTCTTTCTTTCTTCCTTCATTCCAATATTCCTTCCTTTCTTTCTTCCTTTCCATCCCTCCTTTCTTCCTTCCTTCCAATCTTCCTTTCTTTCTTTCTTTCTTTCCTTTCTTTCTTTCTTTCTTTCTTTCTTTCTTTCTTTCTTTCTTTCTTTCTTTCTTTCTTTCTTTCTTTCTTTCTTTCTTTCTTTCTTTATCACATTGTCACTCACGATTCCCATTTCCCCAATTTTGCCTTTTTAATGAAACAAAGCACAGAGGGATCCTTTGTGTCGCCTCCTTTGACTAATCCGAGTGTCTGTTGCCGTGGTGACGTGCTCTTAATGTGCCATTGATGTGACTGTACGTATTAAAGGGTTCAGCGGAGACGCATCGGTGGCTTTCTCTCGCCCTGAAAAACAACTTTCAATGCTTGACTCTCTCTCTCTCATTCTCTCTTTCTCTCTCTTTCTCTCTCATTCTCCTTGCTAGTTTACATTTTGTTCTCACTCACCTCTGTGTCTGCTTTCCGTCTCAAGTGCATTTAAATGTTGAGAAATGCACATGAGAAAGCATTGCAAGTGTCTGTCTTTGATTGTGTCTGTGTTCCTGCATGTGTGTGTGTGTGTGTGTGTGTGTGGGTGGGTGTTCGTATGCGCGTCTGCGTATGATCGTCGGTGTGTGTGTGTGTGCGTGAGTGTGTGTGTGTGTGTGTGCACCTACGCATCGTTCCGAGCGCAGGTCCCGCTTTGTGCCGCTCCAACACGAGCGGTGACATGGGGCCAACATTTCATCTCGGCTCCCCCGAGGCCCGCTGATGGCGGGAAAATGATGGCAATTTGCCCGAGACGCCGCCACCGCTAGCGCTAACGTGAGCGTGTGTCCCACGACGCGCGGTGAGGACAGCATCACACACGTGGGCCGGAGTGTTTGAACACATTTCTGGATGTTAAACGGCCGCTCGCACACAGGAGGGCTCCGGATAGTTCTTTTTTTTTTTCTCTCTTTCTCTTTCCGCATTTCAGCTTAAATCCCCCGGCAGTGCCGCGGCTCTGACGGAAGCTCGCTCGCCATTTAAAATCGATTTATTCATCACCCTGCCCCCTCTCTTCCCCTCCACAATGTGGATGGCGATAGAAGGTCGTCATGGTGTTTTTTCTTTGGCTTATGCAGCTGTGGTTTGGGCTATGGTGCCGAGAATTTGTGTGATGTCACCGGCAGTTGACATCACATGTGCAGTAAACCGCACGTGTACGTCGCAGCTGTACGTCGCTGTTTCTCTTGGCGCCCTGGCAAACCTTAACCCCCCCACCCCCCACCCCACCCCACCCATTTGCAGCCAGACCATAATATGATCTCTGGGACCTTCCTCGTGGTCCATGATGGGGGTGGCGGTGGGCACTCTGCCCTGGCCCATTATTTCAAGTGCTACTCATTCAGCTTTCACACCCCACTCCCCTACACCCCTCCCACTCCTCCACCACCCCCACCTTGCTCTGCTCCACTCATTCCCATTCCTCTCTCTCTCCTCTCATCCCTCCTTTTCATGTTCCATCAGTGCAACTATGCGCCCCCTCCATCACCCAACACACCAACTCCACCCACCACCACCACCATCCCCACCACCATCACCACCCCCAAACCAGCCCAATCTCTCCCCTGGCCCCCCAGGCTCATTTTGAGCTGTAATTGGACCGGGGGCCCCGGGGGACGGTCACAGGCACGTCCCGATGCCTCCACGGATCCCCCCCCCCCCCCCCCCCCCCCCCCAACTCTAAACGACCAACCCCCTTGCGGCGGTCGATAAACGGTGGCTGCTGGTCACCTGACGACCCCTCCTCCTCCTCTCCCAGAGCTCCTAACTTTTATCCTGGTTTACGAGGGCCGGGAAAATGCCGGCTGAAGTGCCATGTGAACGCACATGCGCGTGTGTTTATATGTGTGGCTGTGGAGAAGTGTGCGCTCATATAGATCACATACAAACTCCCATCACTGAATAAGCCTTTCTGTTGAATTATTATGAATAAATTGCATGTACGCAAAGGAAAATGGAGGGCGAGACGAGAGCGTCTTGGAAGTGTTATTTTACATACACATCACACACTCCCACTCGCCCTGCATCCTTCTGTCTCTTTCACGAGCCCCTCCCCACCCTGCACCCCCCCACACACACATATACCAGCCGGCATGGTGCTTTCAGGCGTATGTGGTTGGTGTGTGTGTTTGTATGTGTATGTATGTTTGTGTGTATGTGTGTGTGTGTGTGTGTGTGTGTGTGTGTGAGAGTCTGCGTGTGGATGACAGAGGGTGGTGGGTGTGCTGGCGTGTGAGAGCTCTGCACTCTTTTGGCACAGACGGAGCTGGAGCGAGTCCACACAGAGAGAGAGCGAGAGAGAGCGAGGGAGAGAGAGAGAGAGAGAGAGAGAGAGAGAGAGAGAGAGAGAGAGAGAGACAGAGACAGAGACAGAGACAGAGAGACAGAACTTGAATAAAAGAGGAGAGGGAAGATAAGAGGGAAGACAAAAAGGGAGGAAGAGGATCACACCCTCTTTTCTGGCGCTCTGACACCCCTCTGTGAGGAGCATCCAGAATACACACGCCCATCTCTGTGTCTGTCTATCTATATGCCTGTATGTCTGTCTATTTATCTATCTATCTATCTATCTATCTATCTATCCATCTATCTATCTATCTATCTATCTATCTATCTATCCATCTATCTATCTATCTATCTATCTATCTATCTATCTATCTATCTATCTATCTATCTATCTATCTATCTATCTATCTATCTATCTATCTATCTATCTATCTATCTATCTATCTATCTATCTATCCATCCATCCATCTATCTATCTATCTATCTATCTATCTATCTATCTATCTATCTATCTATCTATCTATCTATCTATCTATCTATCTATCTATCTATCTATCTATCTATCTATCCATCTATCTATCTATCTATCTATCCATCTATCTATCTATCTATCTATCTATCTATCTATTTATTTATTTATCTGTCCACCTATTTCTGTGTCTGTCTGTATATCTATCTATTTATCTATCTATTTGTCTGTCTGTCTGTCTATGCTCTGTCTGTGTGTGTGTGTGTCTCTTTCTCTTCCTCCCTCTCTCTCTCTCTTTCTCTCTCTCTCTGTCTCTCTCTCGCTCTAGTTTGACATAAGGGATATCAGACTGTCTGTAATTCGCAGAACAGAAAACTTTATATAACGGTACTTGTTGCTGACCTGTATCCTCACTGACTCACGAATAAGGATAGCACAATAGTGTGTGTGTGTGTGTGTGTGTGTGTGTGTGTGTATGTGTGTGTTTGTGTGTGTGTGGTGTGTGCGCTACATGTATGTGTGTGTGTGTGCATCCACGTGTGTGCCGGTGGAAAATTGCACTTATGCATACGCTCCAAGTGTGTGGTGCCGAGAAGAAAAGAGCAAAAAGGGGGACAGGTGTGTGTGTGTGTGCATTTGTGTCGAAGCATTATTGGCGCTGGCGGATGAAAAGCGTGTGTACCATTAATAATTTAAAGAGTACTTAACGACAGGAGTGCTGCCCTTGCAAAGCCAGCTTTTAATAACCGAGACGGTTTCATTTTGGTTTCCCTTTTTTTATATATATCTGGCGCCCTCAAGCAGCACCACCTCACACACACACACACACACACACACACACACACACACACACACACACTCACAAGCACACACATACACGCACGTGAACACCCACAATAACTGTCCATTCCTCTTCTTTTGAAGCTATCTTAGTTCTATTCACTTAAGTCTGTCTGCCTTGAAAAAAACATGGTCAAAAAGGTTTGTGTGTGTGTGTGTGTGTGTGTGTGTGTGTGTGTGTGTGTATGTGTGTGTATGTGTGTGAGTCCGTTTATACGTGTTTTTAAATATATTATTAAGTGCCGCTCATTGTGCTGGAATGGATAGTGTACTTTATCTATCGACAGCAACGTCTATTCATTAATTCACATTCTACCTTATTCCTTTCTGCGCACTCTCTCTCTCTCTCCGCTCATTCTGTGTGTGTGTCAAGCTCACTGTCCCTGTCTAGTTTAGAGAAATGTATTTGTTTATGAAACCATTCTGTCTCTCCTCTTAATGCGCTCGCCGCTCGCCCGGAGGATGCCTCATTAATTCGCTTGATGGTCTTTGATTTGCCGGGCATCGCTAAGTCGCATTAAAGAAATGTATTTCCCCAGCTTTCTTCTTAACGACCCTTCCAATACCACCGCAATTAAATGCACATTGGTATGCTTGATGTGTTACACTTTTAGCATCTGTGATTTAAGACGTGTTTTTTCTTCTTCTTTTTTATGTTCATTAGCATTACCCAGAAAATGAACCATAGTCTCGTAGCATAGGCTTAATTAGATGGATATCTTTTGGGTAAATTCTACATAATCTTCCGAAGTTTGTCAATGTCCTGGCGTTACGCTACAGTCTCTCTCCTTCTAGGCAAAAGGAACTACAATAAAACTATTGGAACATTTGATTATAACAATGTAAAGGTTCTGAGTTCAAACCCCAATGTGAACCGGTAGGCATTCTTGAGCAAGATGCCTACTGACACACTCCCTGCTCATTAATGACATGAATCTCAAAAAACATAACTCTAAGTTATCGAGAAATCGTATATATAAATAGTTATACTTTAACAATAGTTACTCTGAACTGTTGATGGAAACGGGACCTTGGCACTGTAGTTGAACTTAAGACGGCCCATATGGTACAGTCCCTAGACAGCTGGCCCTATGAATTTATATTGATGTAGCCGGAACTCTGAATGCAATGTGATACCCACTTCCAAGCTGTGGCATGTGACAGTACCAGATATTCACGAGCATGGGTGCCACAAACCCAAATATAATCCAAGTGCTGTGTATAGGCTACTTCCCAGTTTCCAAATGTAGAGGCACCCACTATAAGCCTAACTGTAAAAAGTCTATACCAAACAGGTACAATTGGTATGAAACACGGATGGGCAAATAAAAGGGCCTGTAATATTTTTTTCTTCATAATGTTCAGAGTTATTCATTCTTGACGGTAATTATGCGTGACCTGTGTTCCCACATCTGATTTGCATTTAGTCATACCTCTTCAGATGCACCACTGAATGGGGCTCTAATTGAATAGTTGATCACATATACATCTAATTAGTCCATTGAACGGTGGCCATTGTTGACTGAATTCATTTGTTCCTGTCTTTCTGTTCTGTTCTCCCTCCTGGGGCCCCAGACTGTCCACCAGGCCCCAGGTGGACTTTTTTCGCCACCAGAGATAGCACTACAGAGCTAACGACACATAGCTAGTGTAACACAGTACTAACGCCATAGAGCTAACACCACACAGATCTAACGCCATACAACACTTACGCCACACATAGAGCTAACGCCGCAGAGCTAACACCACACAGAGCTAATGCCACACAGTGCTTACGCCACACATGGAGCTAACGCCGCAGAGCTAACACCACACAGAGCTAACACCCACAGAGCTACAGAGCTAATACCACACAGCTAAGGCCAAAGATTTAACACCACAGGGCTAACGCCGCACAGCTAATGCCACCACACAGCTAATACCGCAGAGAGCTAATGTCACACAGCTAACGCCACACAGCTAACTTATACAACTAACGCCACACAGCTAACAGGCGACCATGATCTGCTTCTGTTGCTGTTCCGATTGTCGAAGATGGAATGAGAGCAAAAGCAGGAGATAATGTGAAGAAAAACAAGGAAAGAAATGCAGGAGGTGGGTGTCAGGCGGTGGCATTGGGAAAAATATAAAGAATAGGAACGAATAGAGTGAGAGATAGTTGATATGGCCATTACCAGCAAGGCTGATCATCCCCCGATCCGAGGTTTCCTTGAAAAGGCAACAAGTAGAGCCTGATGGGAAATATGCAGATCTATGCAAATGCACTTTGGATGGGCCTCCCAGTGGCCCCAGTAGGAGATTAAAGCTCTTCTGAGTGGAGAGGGATGTGGAGGAGGCTTGCCACTTCTTCTTCTTCTGCATAAAACAGAATAAAATAACTCAGAACCAATCCCACACTGCTTCAATTCCCTGTCGAGAAGAAACCAAAGATTTTCTGAATCGATTCAGTTTTTGACGCTCACCATCGGTCACACCACCTTGCTCGCGAAGCGACGGATAAACACCTTCAATTTTTAATTTTGTGTACCCTGTGAAGATGACCCGATCTCCGTCTGTCAGTTCTCGCTCTCTCTCTTTTTACGATATAGCCCATCAATTTCTTCTCTCTCGGAAGCAAAGTCGAAGCTCCAAGTGGGGTTGGTTTGATGGATAGGAATGCAGGATGTCCTACCCGCGAGGACCTATCCAAGGGGAGATGGGAGGAGATGAGAACAGGGAGCATCTCCGTTCATGCTCCACTTCCACACTTGATCCCACCCGATCCTCCATCGACCTCAGCTTCCAAGCTATCTGGGAACGAGAGTTTTTTTTGCTGGGAACTGATGTTGTACACGTGTTACCGACGGATCAAGACACACCAAAAGGCCATAGCCCAACGATCGCCCTCGTTTTGGCTGTGTCATCAATTTGAGTGAACGATTTGCGAGACTGTGCGTAGACCTCCTCTTTACTTCTGTGACTGTGAGGGGCGTAGCAGACAGCCCTCCACCGCCCATCCCCTCCGTGGAAAACAAGGACAGGTCCTCTGAGTCCACATTTGCTTGCAATGGAATTTGGCGGCACCATAAGTCCTTGGTTTTTGCTGTTGAACAGTTTTAAACAACCTCTGTACCGCCACTTCCCAAACTCAGAGCAGGTCCATGCGCATGCTGTCCTCTTTGCTTGCAAGTGAAACAAGTGAAAAGATTCCATAACATTTTCCTTGTCCCCTTTTGGCCTTGACCATGTCTCTTTTATTCTCCTAATGTTGGTAACCGCGTTCTAGCCCTTTCTACTACAATGGTGTACTCGTGTCCCCATAAAACAGGAAGCATGGCACCTTCAAGGTCCCAGAAATCCGGGCCAAGAGTCATTCACACTCCTATACGTCAGATTGAGGCAGTTTAAATCCGGCAAACTGGGCAACCTTTGAGAAGAAGATTGCACAGCTGATGAAGCACACACATCTATTATGTTCTGGAACATCTGGACCGTTTTTTGAAAGAGTTCAGTACAACAATGTCTCTGTAGTAATGTATTTGGTTCTTAGCTTTGTTCTCTGCTACAGTACTTTGTTTTCTATTTGGCCTGGCTCTCCCTAGCGCTCACATCTCACATATTGATCTCATTAAGCCACGGCACGAGAGAGGCCTGATTGCACAAAACCTTACTCTATAAGATCTGCTGTCCCTCTGTGGCAACCGCTTAATAGATGTCATTCCTGACCTCTGGAATGACATCAGGTTTCTCTTTTCTCTTTGGACATGCTGTCATGCCTTGGGTCGGCGTCTGGGCCATTTTAATCTCCCCATGTGTCCGTGGAGAAAAGCAAACAGGGATGGTGTGCACTGAGCCCCAGGTCAGGCAGTCTGCCAGTCTCTGATTAAGGCCATTACTTCAGACCAGGCACTGACTGCTGGGTTCTGGGAACTAGCGCAGCACGTCAAATCCCAATAAAGAGTAGCTTATGTGAGCTAATGCTATAGGCTATTGTTGAGTCTCCAAGAAGCACTTGACTTTAACTGCATCTGTGTGTGCTCAGTGCCTTTTTTATAGCTCTGTATGTGTGTGTGTGTGTGTGTGTAAGGGGTGTAACTGTAGTTTGGATCAAGTTTGTTTTACTAGTGTGCTATTGGGAGTGTTGGAACACAGGTTTCATATTCTTTAGGGCTAGGGGGTCATAACCTCTCTATTGCCTCCCGTAAATTATGCTCATGGATGTGTGTGTGTTTGTGTGCGTGCTTGTCTGTGTGTGTGTGTGTGTGTATGTGCGTGTGCGTGCGTGCGTGCATTTGTGTGTGTGTGTTTGTTAGTGTGCGTGTGCATGCTTGTCTGTGTGTGTGTATGTGTGTGTGTGTGTGTGTGTGTGTGCACTTCTGTATGTATTTGTGTGCATGTGACAGTGTCTGGCTGCACTCCCGCAGTGTTGTCACCTTTCTAATTGTATTCATCTGCACAGCTCCCCATTGATCAGTCCCTCCATCCATCCCCCCCCCCCCCCCCCCCCCCCCCCCCCCCACCTCCTCATTTACCAACAGCGTATTCTGTGGCCCTCCTGTCGCACATCAATAATCACTGGCCCAAGTCTAGCCATCTCGGAGCGACATTTTCACCCCCATTGAGAAAGGAAATGTCCAATCATTACCGTCGACTCCCCCCCGACACGCACACACATACACTTTTTCCCCCGCCATCCATTTATCCCCTCCAACCCCCATCCCCCCCAACCTCGCCTCTCTTTCCATGTGACAATATTTGCAACTCCAGTATCATCGGTCCGACAAGTGGACAATGCGCCCTTATCGCCGTGGTTACAGCAAACCCCAGCCATTGTTCACTTTTCATTTAGTTTCCAAGTCCTTGTCACCTCTCTCCCTCTTTTCCTCTCTCTCTCTCTCTCTCTCTCTCTCTCTCTCTCTCTCTCTCTCTCTCTCTCTCCCTCTCTCTCTCTCTCTCTCTCTCTCTCTCTCTCTCTCTCACTCTCGCCAGCCACGGCTGGTCTATTGACTAAGCGCCACTAACGCCACCGCCTCTTGCAATATGCAAAAAGGCTGCCGGGGATAGCCAGGCGGCCATGCGCATGCAATGCTGTGTGTGTATGCGGCCGGCATGCAGAGTAGCTCTTAGAGTGGGACTGGTCCACAAAGTGAGGGCTTATTATGCAAATCCCTGCTCCCTCCTCATTGGTCGGGGGGTCGGGGCCATGATATTAATGAGGGCTGTTAGAAAACGTGTGTGTGTGTGTGTGTAAGACCAGGAAGGGAAATACAGAAGATATATGAGGGAATAAGGTCGACATTTCTGTGAATAAAAATACACATGCAAACACATGTCTTGAATTGTATACAAGATGACAAGAGGACAAGATGACAAGAGGACAAGATGACAAGAGGACAAGATGACGCGATTCATGCACGGATTCCCAGGCGCTCCCGTCTGTGAAGAAATGCTCTCTCTAGCGTTTATAAAGTCAACAACATACATCAAGTCATGCTAAACGGATTTTGATTTTTGGTATGTGCTTGAGTGGTGGGGATGTGTGTGTGTGTGTGTGTGTGTGTGTGTGTGTGTGGTGTGTGTGTGTGTGTGTGTGTGTGGTCATGCATATGTGTGTGTGTGTGTGTGTGCATGTGTATGTGTGTGTGTGTGAGTGCATGTGTGGTGTGTGTGTGTGTATGTTTGGCTTTACCATGAGAGACAGCATCAACCATTCTACCACTTGTGAGTGTGACTCACTGGCTCTGCGCCAGCTGTAAAGTGATACTCCCCTGGGATTTGAGGGGGTACGGTGGGTTTGTGGTTGGGCTGGGGGAGCTCCTAAAGCTGTCAGGATATACAGGGGCTCTGAGTTAGCGTACAGCCGAGCCTGAAACCAGAACTCTTCTCCATGAAACCGCCCAACTTCCCTCCGGACCCCTTTGAGATCGACACCACTTAAAACTACAACAGAACACAAATCTCTCTCTCTTTCTCTCTCTCTTTCTCTCTCTTTCTCTCTCTCTTTCTCTCTGTGTTTCTTTTCCTCAATCTCTCTCTCTCTATCTCACTCTCTCTGTTTCTCACTCTCCAACTCTCTCTCTGTCTCCCCCTTTCTCTCTCTCCTCCTACTCCTCCACCCTCATCCATCCCTTTATTCCTACTTAGACTCTCATTCTCCTCGTCCTCCTCTTTCTCCTCGTCCTCCTCCTCATCCTCCTCCTCCTCCTCCTCCTCCTCCTCCACCTCCTCCCTCCTCCCTCCTCCTCCTCCTCCTCCTCCTCCTCCTCCTCCTCCTCCCCTCCTCCTCCTTCTCCTCCTCCACCCCCCCCTTCACGCTTCCCCCACTTTCCCCCTCCCCCCCCCCCTCCCCTCCCCCCCCCCCTCCTCCCTCCTTCGTTCTCATAGCCATTGGAATTCACGGTTTAAGATAAAATCATTCATTGGTGGTTTCCTTGGCCGGGCATGTGCAAATGATGTGCCAAGTTGCACACACACACACACACACACACAACACATCAGATGCTGAGAAAACACAGTGTTGCCAATGTGCATTCCTCCACTTGGGCTCCTGGCGCAGCCGTAAACATGATTGCGTGGTGTTGAATTCGCCTGCAAATCGCACCGCCTGCGACCCCCTGCGACCCCCTCCCATTCCACCCCCCCGCCCCACCACACACTACTCTCACCCCCCCCCCTCACCCTCTCCTCCTCAGCCCTTCAGGATCCGCCCCCGCCCCCCCCCAGTGCAACATGTGCTCTTCTCTCTTCTCTTCTCCACCTCCTTCCTTCCTCCCCTCCACTCACCCATCCCTGTCACCTGCCCCCCCCCCCCCCCCTCTCTCTCCTCTCTCTCTCTCTCTCTCTCTCTCTCTCTCTCTCTCTCTCTCTCTCTCTGGCTCTCTCCCTCCTGTCTCTCTCTCTCCCTCTCCTCCTTCATTCTTCCTTCCTTTCTTCCTTCCTCTTGGCCAGACTCCATCCCTGTCACCTGCGTCCTCTTCACTCAACCCATCCCCTCTCTCTCTCTCTCTCTCTCTCTCTCTCTCTCTCTCTCTCTCTCTCTCTCTCTCTCTCTCTCTCTCTCTCTCTTTCTCTATTACTTCTGTCTCCTCTGTTGCTGTCTCTCTCTCTCTCTCTCTCTCTCTCTCTCTCTCTCTCTCTCCAGAGTCCCTCCACGCCACTCGTCCCATCTCTGGGTGCCGTTATAGCTTATTATTTTTCATATTTCCACGGCTCCCTCTGGCCCCTCCAGCCTGTCACTCATCTGTCATGTGTGATTTTGACCTGTCACTCTTTATTTATTTATTTTCTTTTTTTTTCTGTTTCCTTTTTTGGGTGCTGTGCTCCTTGATGGAAGTGGGGTTTGGGCTGAAACTTGTTTACCACTTTGTGTCTGGAGGTGACACACGCACATACGCACACTCACACACACACAGACACACACCAACACACACACACATATACCAACACACACACACAAACACACACACACCAACACTCCCAGGAACATAAACAAAGAAAACTGCGTCTTCAAGTGTCGAGTGAGGGTAGGCTATTGGTGCTGGTGGTTGCGGTTGTGTGTGTGTGTGTGTGTGTGTGTGTGTGTGTGTGTGTGTGTTGGCGCAGGTGTGTGTGTGTGTGTGTGTTTTCATGTGTGTGTGCCTTAATGACTTACTGCTCTTGAGGGCCGCTGTCAAACACCATATTCATGTGGTAGGTAGCCATATGGTTATGTGTCTGTGTGTGTGAGTGTGTGAGTGTGTGTGTGCGTGTGTATGTGTGTGTGGGCCCGCACGTGCACATGTGCTATTAGTATCCATCTTTTTGCTCCTCGGGGGCCGAGCCAATTTACTGGTCCCTAGGAGACGACAGGCTGTCTACTGTTTCTGCAGAGCTTCAACACGCCTCCTCTTCCTCCCTGCTCCTCCTCATCCTCACGCCTGACAGTGTGTGTGTGTGTGTGTGTTTGTGAGTTTGTGTGAGCAGAGGGTGGGTATCATATTGGGAGTCACAGCCCTCGGGTCCTGCTCCCTCTGGGAGTCATTATGCCGATGCAGTGCATGCACACACACACACACACACACATACACACATACGCATGCACACACACAAAACATACATGCACACATACATCCATGAATACATGTACACACACACACACACACACATACACACACAGTCACTGTCTCTGCTGTCTCTTTTAAAATGTTAGTCTTGTCATTTCCTTTGTCAACCTGTGGCCCACCTCATTTTGATTCTAGGGTGGTTTCACTTTTATGAATGCACACATATACTTCCCATACACACACACACACACACACACACACACACACACACAGAGGCTAATGGGAAAAGTTTTCTAGCCTGCGGTCCGGGGTTCTTGCTTCACCAGATGGGATGTGACATGTTGGGGGGTTTTAGGTTTCCAATAAGATAGAAACAGATCTCCTAGAAGCTGACACGCACTTTCATCCAGAATGACACGGGAGTCGTGTTCGCTGAGCGGTTTTTTTCACCCACGGTTGTGAAGTTCTTCTTCCTGCATACTGACCCCCCCCCCCCCCCCACACACACACACACATACACACACACATACACAGACATACATACACACACACACACACATACACACAGCTTGCCATCTCTCCTCTACTAAAGGGAAGTTGTTCTGCTATCATTTCCTAACATTCTTTTCTTTCTTTTATCTGTCCCTGTGAAACAAACCAGATTGGCCTTATCTTAGTGCTGTACCACACACACATGCGCACACAGACACACACAGATACACGCACACAATCACACACACACACACACACACACATAGTCTGACAGATATCCTTCATTTGGCACCACAGTTGCCCGGGTAAATATATACAAAAATATCTGACAGGCACACACACAGACACTCACATTCCACACACGGGTGTATTTTACTCATCATATCTGTCCCGTCTGTGATTGTAGGTGGCCATTCCACATGCGGGTTAAGGACATCTTGGAGGGAGATATAGAAATGTGGCCCAGATAGAGGAAACTGTCGCGTGGCCGCAGAGTGTGAGATAAGAGGACTCACAGGGCTGATGCTACCGTAAAACACCTGCTTTTCTACCGGGTTCAGAGCGTGCATGTGTTTTACAGTATTTTAAATAAATGTTTTGTGCAGGACATTTGTAACTTTTGCATTTTTGCGTCCTTCCTGTAGTACCTTGGAAAGTGCATGACATAAAGGCAAATTAATTGACCAGGTCTGGGAGACTCTATTAGCCTGGAAAATTGTACACGAAACAATATTTTGAATATAAGGACACCAATGGAGCTTCAATCAGCCAATCAGCTTATTTTGCCAGAGGGAAGAAGTGCGAAAGGCGACATCTGTTTTCACTCTGTTTCACTCTCTTTGGGTCTAGATGATTTGACAGAATACATGGGGTCATGTTCACTACCCATAGCTGCAGTCTAGGGATTGACCTGTGTATGTAGGTATATGTACATATGTGTGTGTGTGTGTGTGTGTGTGTGTGTGTGTCTGTGTGTGTGTCTGTGTCTGTGTGTGTCTGTTTACATGTGCATATTCGTGTGTGTATTTTTTTGCATATTTGTGTGTGTGTGTGTGTGTGTGTGTGTGTGTGTGTGTCTGTGTCTGTGTCTGTGTCTGTATGTGTTGAAGGGCTGAATGTAAATGCCCTGCAAAATATGTATGCATGTCGCGTGCTGGCTTTCCACGTGTCAAAGCCCTGGATGAATAAAGATGAGCCAAGATAAGGGCAGAGTGTGCCTTAAGGCTCACACACACACAAACAGGCACACATGTATATACAGTATAATATATATAAAAATACATTCAGCGTCTGAGAGGCACCCCTGGTCCTTTCAAAGTGAACAGTGAAATACAGATGCAACAGAGCAGATCACAAGTGAACTTACTGGAACTATGCATTATAGATCAACGCTCTCTGTTGCAAACACACACACACACACACACACGCATGCACACACTCAAACACACACACACACACGTATATACACACATACACTCTCAGAAATACATACATAAATATGTGCACACACACACACACACACACACACAAACACACAGATAAACACACACCCAAGAAAGCACAGAAACCCTTAAAACCTGGAATATATTTTTGGGAAAAGCACGTGTAGTGACACACACACACACACACCTACCCACACACATACACATACACACACTCACACACATGATGGGCGCGGTTCGAGCCACTTTGTTGCATATCGGGCGTGCTTGGAACGCTGGTGCGCCACATCACAAATGATGGGATTTAAACATCAACACTATGAAATATGCATGTGTCAGCGGCAGGCGCTCAAACAGAACTAACACCAAGGGGGATTTGCGTTCAGATCTCAGGCTTCTCTGCTGCATTCACCGCCTACCTCACTCTCTCGTTTTCTCTCTCTCTCTTTCTTTTACTTTTTCTGCTTTTCTTCTCTTCCACCCACTCTCAAACACACATACATACACAGACACAAACACACACACACAGACAGACACACACACACACACACGTACAGGTCCAAGCTGTTGGCTGTTGTCGCTCCACTGTGTTTTCCCAGTTGTTTTGTTCCTGTATCCTGTGTGTTATACCACCCACACACCCACCCAGCCAGCCACACACACACACACACACACACACACACACACACACACAAACACAAACACACACACACACAAAACACATCGCTGTCATCCCAGCCGTTTGCATATGACGGTTATTCATTTATTTATTTGCATACATACTAATTTATTTATTTATTTGCGTGTTATTTCGTTGCCGTTGCTTCACCGCTTGTCCGATCATAGATCAGGGGGGCAGGGGGGGAAGTAGAGAGAGGGAGAGAGAGTGGAGGGGGGGGTAGTACAAAGAGGGAGAGAGAGGGAGGGGTAGTACAAAGAGGGAGAGAGAGGGAGGGAGAGAGGGAGGGAGAGAGGGAGGGAGAGAGGGAGAGAGATTTTTCAACATGGCGAAAACTGTTACGACGTGGATATGCCAGTGGTGGGGGTGGAGGGGGGAGGGGGGAGGAAAGAGGGGGCCGGGGGTCAGTAAGTGTGGGAGGTAGAGGGAAAGGTGAGGGAAGGCTGAGGTGAGTGTGTGTTGGGTGTACACGTACACGTACACACACACACACACACACACACACACACACACACACAGTGCTTCTTGTTTTCAACATTAACACACATTCTAAAGGACACTCATTCTCTCACTCTCTCACTCTCTTTCTCTCTCTCTCTCTCTTCTCACACACATGCACGCACATAGAGCAAGAAAGACGAGAAAGGTGGACGGAGGGAAACAGAGACAGAGACAGGTTCCAAGTCAGAGGCACAGAGTTAGAGACACAGAGACAGAGAGAGACAGACAGAGAGAGACAGAGACAGAAATGGAGACAGGGAGAGACAGATACAGACAGAGAGACAAAGAGAGGAGAGGACAGGGCAGAAGGGGAGGAGAGAGCGAGCATCGCCTCCTCTCTCTATCTGTCTCTGTCTCTCTCTCATTTGTCATTCTGCCTGCACCTCATGTAGATGAGGAACTCATATGCTGAGCTGATGGATGTTCGAAATGATATGTCAACTGTGGCCAGCCTCGCTGCGGGCTGCCAGCCTCTGTGTATGTGTGTGTGTGTGTGTGTGTGTGTGTGCGCGTGTGTGTGTCTGTGTGAACGTGTGTGTGTGTGCAATGAATGTCTTTCTGAGAGAATGCATGTATTAATGTTGAAATTGGCAGTAGTGGGTGTTGTGTGTGTATGTCTCTGTGTGTGTCGTGTGTGTGTCATGTGTGTCTCATGTGTGTGTGTGTGTGCGTGCGTGCATGTTTGCTAATAAAGATACTGATATATCTGGCTAATTTTCACCCTGACATTTCTCGTTATTCAACATCTTCTTTTTCTCCTGCAACAGCTTCTAGTCACTGGCTTCTACATACTTAATTGTGCATATTAATTAGATACTTAAGTTCTACATATTTTTTTGTGCAGGGCCCGTGGCCCCTAATTGCAGATTTCTTGGTTCGGTTTTATTCATTTACACATTCAGAAATCATCTACTGTGACACTTTTACAATATATTAATATATTCTTCACTCCATTCATCTATCCCTCTCTCTGTCTCTCTGTCTATGCCTGTCAGTGTCTCTTTCTCTCTCTTTCACCCTCTCTCGCTCACTCCCCTTCTCTCATTCTATCCTTCTGGCTCTCTCTATTTCTGTGTTTGTGTTTTCTACGTTTTGTTCTTGCGCATGGGTGTGCGTTTGTGTGTGTAATACGTGTGTGTGTGTGTGTGTGTAAGTGTAAGTGTGCGTGCATGCGTGTATGTTCTGCGCCTGAGTAGGGGTGTGTGTATGTCATGAGGGGCTAGGTTGTGTGTGTGTCTGTGTCTGTGTGAATGTATATCTACGTGTGTGTTTGTGTGTGTGCGATGGTAAGGGTGTGTTGGTGGCGGGGTGGGGGGGTGAACTGATTGGATTCTCCACAGACTTCATTAGTTAAAACAAAGCCAGTCGTCAGCCAGGGATCCTCCATCGCCTAATTGATATTGATTTACTGATTTGCTCTGGAGTGATTTAAAAGCATGTTTGGTGTTATCGTCAATCGTTGCCTTTTTTATCTCCCACCCTTTTATCTTTCTCTGGGGTGTGTTTTCTGGTTCCCGTCAGTCTTCCGACCCTTTCTCTCTCTCTTTCTTTCTCTCTCTCTCTCTCTCTCTCTCTCTCTCTCTCTCTCTCTCTCTCTCTCTCTCTCTCTCTCTCTCTCTCTCTCTCTCTCTCTCTCTCTCTCTCTCTCCTCTCTCTCTCTCTTTCTCTCTCCCTTCCTAACTCCTTGTCATGGCAAGCGCCCTGTGTCTCCGATGAAGAGACAAAATAAAGTGTTTTGCCAAAGTGGACTCTTATAATCCACACAAGGGCCCTGAGTATTTCATCGTCTCTTCAATCTCCTGTTATGGTTCTCATATCTCCCCCCCCCCCCCCCCCCCCCACACACACACACACACACACACACACACACCCCCAAACCCTCATTTTCTTTATTGTTAAACGCAGGGTTTTTTTACGACATAATTGGGGATAATCGAGGGAAGATAATTTGTTTTTTTCTACCCAATTTCCTTCTCCCACTGCCTCTGTCGCGGCCGCTTTGTTTTTTGTCAGGTTTTTTTTGTTATCCACGCAGCGTTCTTGACGCTAATCGTATCACGGCGACGCATCAAACGGAGGGGACCTAATACCTTGTAGATCGTCCCCGATGCTAATGATAGTCATAGTCATAAATGGGTTAGCGCGGGGGAAGGCTAAGTAAAGCATTAAGATCAATGGCAGTTAGCGTTAGCGCTAGCACCAGGCTGCGGGGGCCCTTTTATCACGCTGATGGATGGCAGGTCTGTTTTTAATGTGACAAGTTATGATCATATCAATTTGTCATGGCGCCCATCGCCAGCACTTTATAGCCTCTTCGCCAAGCAAAGCACACAGCCATCATCGCGGCAGCAGCCATCGTCGCGTGCAACATTTTGACTGGTATAATGGCGATGCCTCGTAAAACGACCGATTTTTCTTTCTGTTGTTCCGTCCCGCCCTCGTCTCTCTCGCTCTCTCTCTGCTGCGATACCTCTCTTTTCTCTCCACCTAATCATGCTCCTTGTCTTTCCCGCTCTTTTATTTACGCCGTTGAGCTTTCTACTCTTGCACATGTTTCGCTCTCGCTCATGACATTTAAATGGCTTTCATCTGTCCTTTCAACTGTACACTTCCAACACTGCCTGGAAGTCTCCAGTGAGGGAGGGGTGGGGTTGATAGAACAGACATGAGTGCCCTCTGAAAACGGGGCGGGGCTCATTTACATATGCGAGGAAAGGGCGGGGTTAATGAAGGTGGTCTGCTGTTACTAAATGGTAGGGGGAGTGGGTTGGGGAGGGGCCGTGGGGGTGGAAGGGTGTTCTTCTCAACCATCAACCATGGATAAGTGTTTCCATTACGTGTGTCTGTGTCTGTTTGAATATCATAGGGTTAATGAGGCCTACCATACTGTCCTTCCTTCACCTCTCCCTCTCTTTCTTTCTCTCTCTCTCTCTCTCTCTCTCTCTCTCTCTCTCTCTCTCTCTCTCTCTCTCTCTCTCTCTCTCAATGTTAATTTTATGGCAGCACCCCTCTGGTCCATCAAAGCAGGCATCTTATTATTAAATGTCCTCCTCTGTGGCATCGGGGTGTGTGTGTGTGTGGTGTGTGTGTGTGTGTCGGGGGGGGGAGTCTGCTTCGTGAGGTATCGGGCCTGGGATTAAAATTTAATATCAGACTATTAAAGAGATTAGCCACTGACATTTGGTCCGTCTTCAGCGACGGCAATCTGACGAGCTGGCATTCACCGATATTGATTCACTCTCACTGGATCTTGCGGTGCTTTTCATTGGCCACCCATCCATGCAGACAGGAAGAGATCTGATACGGGGACTTTTATTTGTGTAGGGTTTTTATGCAGTGACATGTTGTGACGTGTTGTGGATTTGGAGGGGGGGAGGGGAGGGGAGGGGTGGGGTGATAGGATTAGCTGTCTGGAATGATTGTTCCG
>JACYXH010000049.1:72500-79398 GCA_026745465.1 Lota lota
ATAAAAACATTTTAACATAGCAGTATGGATATAATTTAGAATAAAAGAGAGTTTAAACATTAAAAGCAAGTTTGAAGAGATGGGTAAATTGACTATGATGCCTTTCCATGCAATGAGATGCAGCATCATTGATAGCTTCTGGTGTAGACTTCCTTAGAGCAACACGTTTGTAAAAATAAATACATAAATAAAGTTCAACCGTACAGTTGGCTTAACTTCCCAATTAATCTAACAACTTACTAGCCAATGAACTAACAAGCCAATTTACTAGTATTAATAGGAGAGGTTATTTTGGCCCATGGTCCATGGTCGCTGATGAATAGTTATATGGATGTTGGTGATATATTGGGAGGCCTGTGTATATTTGTGACAAAACAAAATAAACATGAACTAACAAAGTAATAAAAACCCATAAGTACACACACGTAGACATAGACTTGTACAAATGCACACACACGCGCACACACGCGCACGCGCACACACGCGCACACACGCGCACACACACACACACAGGCCTGAGGGTTTGCAGGGATAGTTGAACGTTTTGCGACCAGATGATGCTCTCTGAGCAGGGATGAGATGAATGTCTCTGCCAGATATATAGAGAGAGAGAATAAAACACAAGACAGAGGACAGAGGGATGGAGTGAACTATTAAAAGACTGGAAAGGAATGATAGAGTGAGCAAGAAAGAGAGGGAGAGAGAAGTGAACGGATGGATGGATGGATGGATAGACAGACAGACAGACAGACAAACAGTGCACAATGGAAGATACATGAGTGGGACGAGAGCCAATGTAAAAGCATCTCTCCAGGTTAATTGAAGGACTTGTGGCTAAGGGAGAGTGTCCTTCTCTATACCAGCAGGTCGGCCACCTAGTAACTCACTCAACTCTTTTGATTCAAAATCCAATAGATTAAATAATTCTTATAATTTCTTAATGAATATTTGCATGTGCTTGTTTACATATGTGCATGTTTAGCAATGCCTCCAGATTGCATACCAATATGTATGACTTTGCAAAGCTGTGTGTGTGTGTGTGTGCGTGCGTGCGTGTGTTTGCGTGTGTGTGTGTGTGTTTGTCTGCACGTGTATGTGCATGCATGCACATATGTATGTGTGCGTGTGTGTGTATTTGTGTGTGCGTGTGTGTGTGTGTGGGGCACTTTTTTTTAGACGGGCTCCAGATGGCGGAGAGACAGGTGAGCCAATTAGTGAGTCTCGGTACACTACCACGTCATCACACCAGTGGAACGTGACAGCCCCATACACACACACACAAACACACGCACACACACACATACATGCACACACACACACGCCTGTTAATCCCCAATGTTCAGCATTGTAACCGCAGCTGATATTTCACATATTTTCTTCTGCAAATTTCAATACAATGGAGTTCGTTTTGGAAATCAGTGTCAAAATTATTCTGAGCGTTTACCTGATACCTAGTAACTCAGTGTAGTCATTTGTCATTTTACACTGGGAGCAGTGGTACAGCTATATATGATACATAATAGAAACACCATTATTTACGTACTCCCATGGTCCAGGAAAATATAGACACGCAGGCAGAATTCAGTTGAATTACCATGATGAGCGTTTGTTTTTAATTTTCTGCATTGAATTTTTTCTTCACATTCTTTCCTCACAATTCAAGTAGCCGGCTAGACCCTCCCTGAATAGCTGGTCCTCATGATTCATGATTCTGTGTGGTTGTGTGTGTGTGTCCCTTTATTCACTTTCCAGTGTGCATGAAAGTGCGCACAACCAAGAGTGTACTCTATCACACCTCACCGTTCTTTTCAATTCAGATAGGTGTGTGTCGGTGCGTTTGTTTCATGCGTACTCACGCGTGAACATAACTTGCTCCGGCGACGGGGCTGTGTGTTTGTGCTCTTTGTTTGTGAAGAGACACTTGATGAGCCCACGCCGACCGTATATTTCGCCCCTAATGGAAGGTGACAAATTAATTTCCCCTGGGATCATGTTTGCAAATGAAACAGGACCACTCACACTCTTTCAATGCTTCCCTTACTGGTCACGCATTTACATGCCTCTGTGTGCACGGCTGTGTATATATGTGTGTGTGTGTGTGTGTGTGTGTATATCTGTGTGTGTGTGTGTGTGTGTGTGTGTGTGTGTGTGTGCGTGTATGTGTGTGTACATGCCTTGATGTGTGTAAACAGTAAAGTCCTCCGTGCCCTGTCACTCGTGGGGCCGGTGAACCCTGAGCCTCGTACAGAACCCCCCCCCCCCCCCCCCCCCCCCCACATAGACCCCTGGGGGCGGATGGAGTCCGGGCCGCGGAGAGTTCAGACGGAGCTGATTAGAAGACCCGGCAAGGCTTTGCTCTAAAGACCTCCCTGACCTTGGCCTCTGGTGTGTATGTGTGTGTGTGTGTGTGTGGGTGTGTGTGTGTGTGTGGGTGTGTATGTTTGAGGGAAAGAGAAGGCTGGAGAGGAAGCAAAGAAGATGAAAAGGAGGAGCATTCACCCTCTCTCTTTCCCCCCCTAACTCCCCAGGGATTTTGGGATCGTTTTCGTTTGGGATCGTCATGGTGACCTCGGGCATCCCCCCCCCCCCCACCCCTTCAGCCCCACCCCACCCCACCTCACCCCAATGACAATGTCACGGATGGCAGCAACACTAGTATGATGCCTGTTCATCACCCCACACACACACACGTGTGTGTGTGGGTGTGTGTGTGTGTGTGTGTGTGTGCGTGTGTGTGTGTGTGTCTGGGGTGGCATAAATGGTGTCGATGGAAGGAAATGGTACACCACTGTTCACATGGCCTCTTTCTGCTGCGCTGCTCGCTGTTCCCTGAGAGAGATAAGATGAATTCTTCATATCCAGGCCTGATTGCAAAATCTTGTATCTAATGCAATTTTCATTTCGCCTTTCACAATCGCCCCCCCCCCAACCCCCACCCCCGAGCCCCCCATCCCCACAACCTCCCACCTCCTCCCCACTCACCCATCCACCCACCCACCCAAACTCCTGCACCTCCACCCTCTCCCCCCTCCTTAGAACCCATTATTTTGAATGTGCAGAGTCAAGCATTTCTTCTCTCTCTCTCTCTCTCTCTCTGCATCTCACTCACTCACTCTCTAGCGGAAAAAGAAAATCTGAATAATTTACCTGCATGGCAATAGAATGCAATTGAAAATATTACAGTAGAACAGAACTGAATGCAACAGAAACACAGAACAGAATAGAACAGAAGGAACACATGAAGAACAATATGTGTTCCTTGCTTCTGAAGGCAGAAGCAACTTTGTGTTCCAATGGGATGAACCCGAGCAGAATGCTGAAGAGAGCTGTGCGTGTTTGGGATTTTAGGAGGGGGTCTGGTGGGCAGGGGCACCCTTGCCCTCCACCCCGCTGGAGAGGGAACTGGGGAGGTGGAAAAAAGCTGAATGAGAGAGACAGAGAGAGAGAGAGAGAGAGAGAGAGAGAGAGAGAGAGAGAGAGAGAGAGAGAGAGAGAGAGAGAGGGGGAAATGGGGGTGAGAGGTAGGAGCCTGCAGACTTTGGTAATCCCTCTTTTATTAATGGCAAGCTAAGCTCAGCAGAACGCAGGCTAGCAGGGACAACAGCGCAGTTGCACCCTTGCTCTCTCTCTCCCAATTCCTCTCTCCCTCTCTCTCTCTCTCTCTCGCTATCTCGCTCTCTCTCTCTCGCTCTTTCTCTATTGCTCTCTCTCTCTTTCTCCGTCTTTCTCTCTGCATGTGGGGGGGGGGGGGGGGTTGAGTTGGGTACCCTGTGCCCTGGCACTGTCTGACATGTCGCCATGACAACAGCTCTACACAGCAAACACACACATACACACCCGATTTACCCCATGTAGCCAATGGGCATTGACCTTTCGCTGTCGGAGTGGGTTAGAGCTCGGTAGAGTGCCAGAGAGAGAGCGAGAGAGAGAGAGAGAGAGAGAGAGAGAGAGAGAGAGAGAGAGAGAGAAGAGAGAGAGAGAGAGAGAGAGAGAGAGAGAGAGAGAGAGAGAGAGTGAGAGCGCGAGCGAGCGAGAGAGAGAGTGAGAAAGAGAGAGAGAGAGAGAGAGAGAGAGAGAGAGGTACTCACATTTACATTGTAACCACAGACCCTATAAGCAATGGGGGGCAGAGCACGAGGGATTCAGGGCGGACGACCCCATAGGCTTCTGTTCAGCGGGAATACCATCGTCAGTTGGCGGGGTTGATGTTGGCGTGGGCATATCAAATACTATCAACACCATTGAAATATATATGAAAATGTCAATCGATTGTTACATAAAAAACGTATGGGGATGTGTGATGAAAACCTTTTTGTTTGGTTTCAAAGCAATTAGAAATGTATGCTGGCAATGGTAGGCTTCAGTTAAGTGATGCAGTGATCAGTGTATCATTTATTTATTTAATTTGTCTTGGTCTAAAGTGCAACAGAGCTAGAGAGTGAGGAGACTGTATAGGAACATTTGTAGTCATGTTTGGATTTGGCCAGAAAAAACATGGCTCATCTGCTCACATCTGGAATGGACTTTGAATCTTTCCAATGTTTTTGTTTTCCGGTCAATTGCTTACAAACACTTTTTCACCTGCAATCCAACAATTCCAATGAAGCTCATCTATCGTCCAACACACACACACACGCACGCACACACACACACACACACTTGCACACACCTACGCATACACACGCACGTACACTGCATTCCCCGAAACAATATGCACTAATGAAGCTGTTTCCCCCTTTATTTTTTCCTCCTGTTTTCCATGGCTTTGTGTAACATACATAAATCATAATAAACAGAAAAGATGAATTTTTAATCAGCAGCCTCCAAGCTCCCACTTCCACCACCAACTCCTCCGTCTTCACCACAGGGATGAGGAAGAGGAGGAGGAGATCAGAGATGGGGGGAAGAAAAAAGGGCCGGCTTGTGCCAGGTTCAGTGAAACATGTCTTGTGGTCTTGTCTTTATTTAATTTTTTTTCGGCACTACAGCATTGGGGTTGTGGTTGTGGTGGGGGTGGGGGTGGAGGTTGGCCCCCCAACCCCCGCTGGGAGGGACTACTCGCCAAGACAAGTCCGTCTCGGCTGCCTCTTTCCTGGGCACTGATCCGTCTGACCGAGGGCCTCTCTCTCTCCTACACCTCCCCGGTGGACACTCATGGTGGACAGCCTTGCTTCCGTAGCAAATCTGGCCTTGACCAAAAAAGGTGGGGGTTCGGGTTCTTGTTAAGCTTGCAAATGCGCCTCCAGTCTGGCACATCTTGTACTTGCTCTCCCTGCACTTGCTCGTACAAACTGCTGTAGTGCCGGTCCAGTACCGGCCAGTCAGGCCAGGCTGGCTCCCGCTAAACAGCTGAGATAGCAAGCACATTAAAACCAATGGGCCCCCGCTCCTCGACATTGGTGTGTTTGGACGGGACTCGCCAGCGCTGCGGACCGTCCAGGGCTGGTCCTCGTCCAACAGACGGGGCCTACCCAGACATGCCAGCGCATGTCCGGGGGTGTGTGTGAGGCTGTGTGGGTGTGTGTGTGTGTGTTGCAGGGAGGGAGGGGGTGTGGGGATTGTGTGGGTGTGTGTGTGTGTGTGTGTGTGTGTATGTGTGTGTTTGTGTGTGGGGGGGGGGGGGGGGGATGTTACTGTAAAGTATTAGACTCCAATAGGGGCCCGGGTGAACAAGGCAACATGAGCTGAAGTGTCACCCGGGATTACTCCAGGCAGGCTGGCAGCTTCCTTGCTGCTAGTGCTCATGTACCGCCCGACCAGGGAGACAGGGAGATGGAGGGGAGGGAGAGGGGGAGGGAGGGAAGGGGAGATAAAGAAGGAGATGGAAAAAGGAAGGAGGGATGAGGAGGGAGGGGGAGATAGTGAGGGGAAAGGGTGGGGGGGGGGGTTTGGAGACGTCCTTGGAGGGAGGGAGGGAGGGAGGGAAAGGGAGAGAGAGTTGAAGGGATATAGAAGGGAGAGGGGCTGGTTAGAGACAGAGAGTGGGCGACTGTGGGAGAGAGAAAGAAAGTGAGGGGGATAAAGAGAGAGAGAGAGAGGAAGGTTGAGAGATAGTGAGAGATAGAGGTTACACAGAGAGCGAGAGTGCGAGAATGGGAAGAGTGAGGTTGGTAAGTGGGGGAGTTGAGTAGAGGGGGCGAGAGCGAGAGAGAGAAAAAGAAAGAGAGAGAGAGAGAGAAAGAGAGGGTGGGGGGAGTTCTGTGTGCAAAGGAAAGAAAAAACGTAATAACTAGAGAGGCAGAGAGGAACAATGACAGACACTAGCAAAAGAGAGGAAGAAACAGTCTGTAGAAGAAACAAGCTCCATAAATAAGACAGGAAGTGATCAAAACAAAACTACAAAGAAGAAGAGCAAGGAAAGAACACAGAGAGAGAGAGAAAGGACCATATACTGCACCTGATCGTGTTGACTCTGCTCGCGCGAGCGTGCGTGTGTGTGTGTGTGATTGGGTGTGTGTTTGTGTTTATAAGCGTGTGTGTAAGCGAGTGAGCACTCATGTTGGAGTACTTGTCCGAGCCGGGCTTTGTCAGGAGTGTGTGTGTCGACGACATATGCGACCTGGGGCCCATGAGAGAAGATGGCCTACTGCTGAGGTAGACACACACGCACACATACACACACACACACACACACACACACACACACACACACACACAATGAGATACACTACAACCTCCCAGCCTACCCCCACTCACATATTTATAAGCATGATGTAACGTTGTTTTTGTAGTCTTTGTGTGTGTGTGTGTGTGTGTGTGTGTGTGTGTGTGTGTGTGTGTGTGTGTGTGTGTGTGTGTGTGAAGTGCGACTGAGAGGGGTTGAAGTGGGACAGCTGGGAGGGTTCTTCGCAAAGAGGGGCGGCCTTTTAGTGACAGTCTCCCTCATTTCCCTTTCCAT